>KN499155.1:0-13539 GCA_000787155.1 Scartelaos histophorus | reverse complement strand
GGGGGTCAAAAACTATAGGTAAAATAAAATATTCTAAGGAAGAAAACTGTACATATGGGCATAAAAACATGTCTGGATGAAGCTATCATTTGTATTGTTATTATCATTATTACTCTTATTATTTGTAACTATGATTTTCACTGAACCACCTTATGAAAATAATAAAACGAAAAATAAATAAATAAATAAAAAAAGAAAGAAAAAAAAGAAAAAGACCAAAGCAGGATATCATTTTAACCGTTATCTGATAACTGATACCTGAATCAGCAAATTTCCAGTATTGGTGCTACTGGTTTAAATTGTGCATTACCTGATACTTGATGGCTTGTTTCACGCTCCTGTTGTTCCATCGTAACTCTGCGTTCTGAGAATATGAATTGCCCTCTTGAGCAGCAGACACACAGCCTTTGACAGGGGACGGAGATGCCTAAACAACCAGAGAACCAGAACATAAACAGTGACGACCACAGAGTGTACCTAACTGGACAAAGTGATATGTTCACCTGTGAAGAGAACACTGCACACGCTTGCCCCCTACTGGTGTTGTGCTGAAACTGTTTATGAAGGTCCAGAGACACACTGACTGAGCCATCCCATAATAACAGTGTCTGCAACAACAAAACATGTCTGTATTGTGATCTGTTTAAAGTGGAACATAGTCATTTTTGGGAGCTTTAGAGCAAACTAGGTATTACCCAATGACTCCTGTGAGCTTTTAGTCATGTTATTATGCTGTTACCTCACCAGAAACATACTGGTACTTGTAGTTGTCTTTTGTTTCATTCTCGCGTGGTAGTTTTCTAGTTATTAGCTACCTTTTACTTTTGTTCAATAGTGATTGCAGTTCCCTGAAATTATCCAAATGATTCTAGCAAAAGTTTATGGAATTTAGAAACACAATGGAGCACTTCCTGTATTACCACACAAGGTGGAGCAGTTTGCTCTCAGTTTTAGAGAAGAACTCTGGCTAAATATGCAGGGTTTGTGTGTTAAATGTGTGAATGAAACAAAACAACTCCAGCTATGTTTGTGATGAGAAAACTACATTATAACATAGATTAGAAAATAGCGTAATATGGATTATTAAGAATTGCACAAGGTTTCACAAGTCTTTGTGTCATTCTGCCCGTTTCCGAGCAGAATACATTTACATGAGTGTGACAACAGTGACCTGTTGGCTGTGGCTCTGCTCCCTCCCTGAGCTCTGTGACACTGAGGACACAGAAAGACGCTGAATTTTAGGTGAAAATGGCTGCTTTAGCTCCAGTCTGGTCTCATTCACTTCCTCCGACCTGCTCCACAAAGTCAGCGCCCGCACCTGACACAAGGAAACATCAAACACATCTATTTTAAATATAATTTCTTAAGCAATAATAAAACTGTAACTGTCTACATGGCAAACATTCCAAAATATGTCTTTAACTTTCCATGACCATCAGCTGTCACCTTCAGAACGGCAGCATCTAAAGGACTAAAGGGGAAGAAGAGGTGTATCTACACTTCTTTTCTGTAATCACCTGCTCACAATGACTGCGCAGCTGCTGATCGTGCAGTGGCAGGGATATCAGACAAGTTTGATATTTATTGTGAGTTGTGTGTGAGGTCATTGTAAACGACCTTTTCTACATACACTTCGTATACTCCAGTTGTGAGCTTTTTATGTATGAGAGTCGCACTGTGTGAGTTTAGGAATACTTTGGAATGCCTCGAAATCACAGATAATCACACACTGTAAGGCCAGCTTTAAGAGATATTCAGTTGCTTGTGTACCCTGGCTTTACAGCTGAGCCACAGAGCGGTTTTCCTGTGTTTCAGACCTGTTTGAGTTGTCCATGTCTGGTCCAGTCCATTGAGAAGCTGTCCATCCGTCCTTGAGGAAAACGCACCAGGCTCACCTCCAGGTTAGTCCTCTGGGAAACAGAGCTGATGTGAACTGTGGGAGGACAAAAGTAAGAGGCTTTATCTGAGGTCCTGTGTGAGGGTCTGACAGGGACTGGTGTTTTTACCCGGCATTATATTGTGTGATGTGAGCAGTTTGTTTTGGATTTAGCTATGCTAGCCAGCTTGCTCTGAGATGCTACATACTTTTTACAACAATGCAACAGACTTTCTACACCAAATATGGGAAAAGATGTTCTAGAACACATGTGTCAAACTCAGGCCCGGGGACCAAATTTGGCCCGCAGTGTAATTATAATTGGCCCGCAAGATCATATCAAATGTGCATTAGAGCTGGCCCGCGGTATATGCTGTGCCGCTAATACTACAAAGTGTAGCAAACTGAGCTTGAATATATCTCTTGAATATATCTGTTTCTTATGCACTTTTTCTACTGCAAGGCATGGTCTGTTAATAGTTGAAATGTTGGATTTTTATTGAATTGCATTATTATTTTTGGTTGAACTTAAAAGGATACGGGGAGAGACATACTTTATTTATTTAAAAAGGAAATAAATACCACTGATCTGTCTTTTATTTCAAATTTAATACTTCAAGCTTCAGTTGTTCCAGATTCTGTGTTTAAGCAAAACTAAAGTTTGTTTCCATGTGAAAAGGTTAAACATTACATATCAGTCAATTTTTCAGTAAATACTGAGTTTGGCCCGTGACTTTACTTCACTGCTTAATTCTGGCCCTCTGTGAATTTGAATTTGACACCCCTGTTCTAGAAGGAATGCCCATCTCATCTCATCTGAGAGAGGAGCTTGGTATATAGTGCAGTACATAGGAGAGGCTTTCCTGGTGTGTTTCCAGTTGTTCTCTAACTCACTCTGAATGCTACTGCGATGTGGGATGACACAGACAACACAGAAGAGGGACACTTTTGTCCTGAGCGTTGGTACTCTCAAACTGCTCTGACACTGGATCTGATGACCCAACCTGTTGTTTGAGCTTTTCTATATGATTGTATTTTACTGCTCAATGTGATTAAACTGCCCTTTGGGTACAAATATAGTGATATTGTTTTGCTTTGTTGGACAGATTTACCGTGCACTGTGTGGTTCCCCAGATCCAGCGTTGGAGGAGCAGAGAGGAGTGCACTGAGGGAGAGCTCCTGTGTACCCCATACTGCATCATGCTCAACGTGGTAGCTCCAGTCTCTTCTTTCATACATGGTCCTCATTCTTACAGTTCTGGGCAGCGGTTTGAACTGAAACACAAATTGAGTTTAAGCAGACATATGATACAAAACCAACTTTTCAGAGTTTTTAATTATGTTACAGTTTTGATGTACTCACCCAAGATTAAACATTTTTTCATTTGGAGTGATTAGTAAATGTTTGAGCAAGTTTTGATCGCTTACTTTCAAGATTTCTTATTGCCGATCAGCTCCCGTTTACATCACACCAGTACATGCCCACTGCTCTGTATCTAGTTTGTTCTCTAATTTATTTTTTTTTAATTGGTGTCACAAGTAGGACATGGTAGCCATAACTGGTACAGATGAAAAACTTCCTACTCACTAGTGTGATCGGTAGCTATTCATCAGAGGTGCCGACAACCTCACAGCAGTTTGTTGTGATGATGTTTATAGCAATGTTAGCTCCCATTGGGCACCACAGCTTCCTTACATGAAAGTCTGCGGACTTGTTATTTTTCATTGTTGCAGATATATTTTGTTATTCATAATGTCCAAATGTTAACATGATCTATGATCCATGGTGCATTGATTATAAATATATAGCAGGCACAAGGACAACATGTCTTGTTTAACAGGTAGGATACAGGCTGCCTAGTGAGAAAGGGAGTACCTGTGGATAGGAATGTGTGAGCTCCACAGCCTGTCTGTAGCCACTCCCAAAGGCAGACAGCTCTCCCAAGGCCCAGAGACGCCTCCGCCCTGAAAGCACTTCCAGAGCACTGGATACACTGGATCGGGACTGGTTCAGCTGCACAGCACATTGAAAATCACATACTAATTGATACTAAAACTATTATTAAAAGTAGATACTCATTTCAGCAGCTATCATTTAAAAAATAAAAAAATAAAAAAATAAAAAAATCACATTCACAGGACAAGAATGAATGTTTCCTGAATAAGTTTAGAATGATCTTGAGCTGTATCAGAACAAGTATAAGAGCACATAGACTATTATACACCCATGGACATTATGAAACCTACCTTGTCCACTGAGAATTACACACATATAAGACACATGGGAATAGAAGATGAGTGCTACAATTTAATGATGAAAATCACATTCTATTGTCTAAAGAAAGTGTGTTTTGTGATCCTGTCAGAGTTGGTGTCAAGTCTATTCCTTAGTCAATTTAATCACGTAAAAAATGTCCATATAGTGACAACATAGCACATACCTAGTAAAACTCTTAAATACACATACTAAGAGTATATGCCTGTCAGTCTAACCATGTTCCCATAGTAACATTACAGTATACACATACACTCACCTGAAGGATTATTAGGAACACCATATTAATACTGTGTTTGACCCCCGTTCGCCTTTAGAACTGCCTTAATTCTACGTGGCATTGTTTCAACAAGGTGCTGAAAGCATACTTTAGAAATGTTGGCCCATATTGATAGGAGAGCATCTTGCAGTTGATGGAGATTTGTGGGATGCACATCCAGGGCACGAAGCTCCCGTTCCACCACATCCCAAAGATGCTCTATCGGGATGAGATCTGGTGACTGTGGGGGCCATTGTAGTACAGTGAACTCACTGTCATGTTCAAGAAACCAATTTGAAATGATTCAAGCTTTATGACATGGTGCATTATCCTGCTGGAAGTAGCCATCAGAGGATGGGTACATGGTGGTCATGAAGGGATGGACATGGTCAGAAACAATGTTCAGGTAGCCTGTGGCATTTAAACAATGCCTAATTGGCACTAAGGGACCTAAAGTGTGCCAAGAAAACATCCCCCACACCATTACACCACCAACACCAGCCTGTACGGTGGTAACAAGGCATGATGGATCCATGTTCTCATTCTGTTTACGTCAAATTCTGACAGTACCATTTGAATGTCTCAACAGAAATCGAGACTCATCAGACCAGGCAACATTTTTCCAGTCTTCAACTGTCCAATTTTGGTGAGCTCGTGCAAATTGTAGCCTCTTTTTCCTATTTCTAGTGGAGTTGGGTGGTATCTGTCAGGGTCCTCTGCTGTTGTAGCCCATCCGCCTCAAGGTTGTGCGTGTTGTAGCTTCACAAATGCTTTGCTGCATTCCTCACTTGTAACAAGTGGTTATTTCAGTCAACGTTGCTCTTCTATCAGCTTGAATCAGTTGGCGCATTGTTCTCTGACCTCTAGCATCAACAAGGCATTTTCGCCCACAGGACTACCCCATACTGGATGTTTTTCCCTTTTCACACCATTCTTTGTAAACCCTAGAAATGGTTGTGCCTGAAAATCCCCAATAACTGAGCAGATTATGAAATACTCAGACCGGCCCATCTGGCACCAACAACCATACCACACTCAAAACTGCTTAAATCCCCTTTCCTTCCATTCTGACATTCAGTTTGGAGTTCAAGAGATTGTCTTGACCAGGACCACACCCCTAAATGCATTGAAGCAACTGCCATGTGATTAGTTGATTAGATAATTGCATTAAGGAGAAATTGAACAGGTGTTCCTAATAATCCTTCAGGTGAGTGTATACAGTACAGTGAGACTCTTCTATAGACTGTATAAGGAAGTGGACTAAGTGAGTGTGACATCACCCATAGCATTCAACTCCAGACAGTTATATATACAGTCTATGGATTCTACCCATGTTTCCATAGTAACACTACAGTATACACATATGGTGTATACAGTGAGACTACCTGTGTTCGGACACTGAGTTGAGATGGTAGGTACAAGAGCACTTTGGGGATCTTCTGGATGACTTTGAGCACCAGGTCTTTACTGTACAGAGAGAGGTGATGAGTGAGCAGGAGAAGAAATACCAATGTGTTGCAGGTAAAACCAATCTATTTCTTTAAAGCTGCAATATGGAAATGTTCTGTACTTGTCAGCATGAAGATATTATTACTTTTCCAGGAAAAGCACAGAATCAATCCATCCGTATCGCTTTGCGATATTGACTGACTGAGGGGTAGTTTAAGCACAATGAGAAGTAAAACACAATCCTAATAGAAAGGCTCAGTACAGCTCAGGAAGGGTCATTAGATCCTGTGTCAGGGCAGTGTGAGGTATGCAATAGGCCTCAGAACAAAACTGTCCCTCCTCTGCGTCCTCTGTGTTCTGCACCATCACAGCAGCCTACAGGGGGAGCAGATGAGCTCTGGAAACACATCAGGAAAGTCTCTACTAAACCTTTCTCTGCTCTTTCTGTCTTCTGCTATATTTGGTTGTAGAAAGTTTTTTGCATTGTTGTAAAAAGTCTGTAGTATTTCAGAGAAAACTGGTTAACATAACTAGCTCCATTCAGGCTTTCCAAGGATGTAGAAAAAACAAACTGCTCATATAATGTTTGTCCTCCTTAACTTCAGAATAGATTAAACTCATCTATCACAGACAAAAAGGCCAGAATACTTACATAGTGCAGCTTTTGAATGTGTTTGTGAGTTTGAACTTAACATTTTATAACATTTAAATTATTTAAACTATATCCAAATAAAATTTGGCTATAGTTTTCTGTAGGGTGAATATAACATATTCTCTCTAGTTAAGATTGTGCGTGTGTTATATTTGGCTCACCTGTGTGGAAGCTGGTGTCCTTGCAGGATCAGCGCCACAGAGGAGCCGAGTTGAGGGTTCAGAGCCATAGAGCAGCGCAGCTGGGACTCTGTGCGTCTGCCCCACACCTCCACCTGAAACAAACACACCCACAACACTTATGTGTGATTATGTGTGATAATGTTCATCTGACTGGAAGGTACTCACAGGCCTGTCATGAGAATGACTATATTGACTTATTTCAGACATGATAGATGGAACTATAATTTTATAATATTAATATTAATTGTGCTTATTCTGCATTATTGTGCATAAAAACTTTAGTTTTGCTCTATGGCATAACTTTGCTATAAGATTTGAGCTGCAAGATTTATCATAAATACCTTCTATGACAAACTACTAAAGGTTTTGTGTATTGCAACTGTGCTAATACAACTGATACAACTGATGTCAGTGTCAGTGGCGGCATCCATCCAATTTCTTCCGCTTATCTGGAGCTGGGTCATAGGGACAGCGGTCAAAGCAGAGACTTTCCTCAATATGGACACTTCCTTCAGCTCAGAGACATACTCCCTCCAATCTGTACTGGGTCCTCCTCGTGGCTTCCTTGCGGCTTCCTTGAGACAAGCAGAGACCCCTCTCTTTGGAGGTGTCCGAGCCACCTCAATTGCTCCTCTCAATGTGGTGGAGCAGCGGCTCTACTCCGAGTTCCTCCTGAGTGACTGAGCTCCTCACATTACCCGAAGATCATGACTATGGGTGAGAGTAAGAATGTAGACTGACTAAATTGAGAGCTTTGCCTTTTGAACTCTTAACCTCTTAACACCCGCCTCATTTGGGTGTGTGCACAATGGTAAGACACATCCAAATGTCATAGCTTATTAAAAAGAGAATCTTTGAACCCACATGCTTGAGTGATACATCATTTTAAAGCTTAGACCTTCTAGTTTCTGTAGATATGCCTGAAGACTGTGAGTGCTTCCTAACCTACAGTTCACAAGTTCAAAAGTTTAATTTTTTTTTTTTTTTTACAAAAAATAAAGGCCCTAGCTTGGGCATACTTCATGCTAGGCATTTTTCACTCACTACACTCACTGTTCAAGTTGTTAAAAACAACTGTGTAAAATTTCAGCTCTCTAGGGCTGAGGGTTTTGATGCTGTGAGCCTTTTTGTAAACAGAATGACAATTCGGCACAAGTGTGCCAAATATGCCAAACTGTGTTACATGCATTATAACACTCCTCTGACCCTAAAAAACACATTTTGATATCTTGGTGGCAACAAATTCCCTTCACATCTTATAATTTTAAAAATGTTCAGATATCCATATTTTAGCACTGTAAACATGTATTTGCATAACACACCTTACTATTTAGGTATAAGGAATAAACTATGCATTAATTATGAAATATATTATACTAACAGGCCCAACTGAAATACAAGCATCTTTATTTGTTTCATAGAATAAAAAAGTAATATAAAATTATCAATAAAAATTCCAAAAACGTAGAAATAATAATAAAATATATTTTTTTTAAAATCACCGCTAATACAATATTAATACAATGAAATCCATGATAAAAAGTACAACTTGTGCAACAAAATTTAAAACAAGCTAAAATTGTCTCCCTAGTGAGGCAGTGACGCACGTCACGTCCTCGGGAGCTGCGCCGAGAACTTACGTCCTTACGCATTTGAACAGCTAGCTCATTATTCAACTTGTGTACATGTCCCGCCCATCGTAAGCTCAGATGATTGGCTACAATATTATGTCAATCACTTTCTGGTAGCCATAGCAACAGAGGAGTTCTCCCATGAAACGTAAAAACACACATGCGTAAAGTGGGAGCTAGCAAGGAGCGCTCCTCTTTTTCAACGGGCTGTGCCAGCTACACCCAACCACGGACAACTCCCGGGATGGTCTCATTTTGAAGACAAGACTGTGAGGAAAACAAGCATACCCAGCAACCCAAACAGAAGTGAAAGACAGACTGTGGAAACTGACCAAAACAGGACGAGATGTGTTTGCGTTCACGGATTTATCCATTCATACGGACAAGGTTTTTCCAGATTATTTCCCCACATAGAATAATTTTATGGAAAAACAAAGGGATATTCTTTTTCTGTGGATTGTTATGGACACACTGAGTACAGCTATTCCTGGACTGAAACCGTTTTGGACCGACAGGACCGGCTCAAAGGTAAGAAATGCATAGTTACCGGTTTGTTTATTTTTTCGGGAATTATAAGTTATTGCTTTTTGGGCTTGAATTGTGGCATAAAATGAATTAATTGGTTGTTTTATTGATAAATTAAGCTTTCAAACTATGTATGGCATGCCAATAGTGAAAAAAGTAATGACGGTGAAAATCTGATATTACTGTTTAACATTGCACGCCTGCCCATCCGCCCGGTGGCTGATATGAGGTTAATCACAACAGTCCGATACAGAGACCGCATCACTGCAGACGCTGCACCACTGCACCACTCTCATACTCCATCCTCCCTTCACTCGTGACATCTCTCATTTGAGAAGATCCCAAAATATTTGAACTCCACAAACTCCATACTCTCGGAGCACCTGAAAGGCAGGCGTTCACCTGACAGGCAGGGTGCTCTTTTGACAGACAGGTGCTTACCTGAAAGGTTGGTCTGCTCTGGTTGTGCATGGTGTGTCTCACAGTGACCCGGGCTTCTCTGGATCCTCTGCTGCCGCCCCAGCCACCAATGTCTCCTGTGAGGAATGTCCTCCAGTGAGGGGAAAGGACATTCACAGAGGCACTGCGCATGGGCCCTGCTCACAATAGGGATATTACACTTTTGGAACATACGTGTGATTAAGAACACAGCTGATGGACAGACCTTTGAAGTGCGTTGCCATGGCAGCCTGGAGCCGGGGCTGTGCTGTTTGGTTGGACATTGGAGGGACATAGGACAGAAGGACAGAAACATGCCCAGCACCTGCACTTATGTTGAGACCAGAGTGGAGCACTTTGAGTCCTTCCACAGTGAGCTGACCTGTGACCTGCAGCTCAGGGAAGTGTCCATGGATGCTCAGCAGGCCCTATCAGGACCAACATTACATCTAAGTAACATAAACTGTTAAGCCCAAGAGTCTGTTGACTCTTGTGTACCTGTGTGCTGCTGGGCACTCCTCTGGCCTGCAACCAGGACCAGCTGTGCCACACAGACCCTTTAAGCTCTCTGAGCAGATTCAGACATTTCATCTGGAGCCTTATTCGAGAGAATTTATGATCAAACCAGGATTGCACCATGAAGGCCTTCTCCTCACCAGACCTGAGCTCCACCTGCACACACGGCCTGAGTCAGAGTCAGCATGTCATCCCTCTGCCCTCATCTCTGTCTGTCAGTCTCACCTGTATGCTACTGTTTGCAGGGACCTGCTGTGTCCTCAAAGCATCCAGTGTGTGTGTGCAGGTACTCTGCACTCGCACTGCCTCAGACTGTCTGAAGAGCCACAGCTCCTGGTGCAGCTGATAAAGAGAACACACAAAATATTAAAGATCAAAGATAACACATTGCATTCATTTTTTATATTATTAAAGTCAACATTAAAGATGTCCTACCTCTTGAGTTCCCAATCTGCTCTGTAAAGTATAACTAAAGGAACTGTTTCCATGATTCCTACAATGCATTGTAATTGAGGCATTTGGTGGGAGACCCAGGTTCTTCAGAAAGGACTTAGCATGGTGCAGAAAAAGACTGACTTCCTTTTTGCTCTAAGAGAAAAGATCATTTCCTTTAAGAGAGTTGTGCCGTCCACAGTTACATGCATATTCTCCAGTGTACCTCAGTATTATAGAGAGACAGAGCTGTGCGTAGCTCCATGTCATCCACAGTCATGTTCACCTGAAACCTGCTCAGAGCGGAGGGCATGAGCAAAGAGCCAGATGCTTGCATGCTGAAAGGGCTCCCCCATGTCTACATCCAGGACAGATATGCAAGGATTATTTTGTATTTCTATTAAAACTAATATTGTTTGTGTGCCTGCACCATAGACTGTATAAAGAACCAGACAAAAGGAGTGTGAAGTCACCTACAGCATTCAGCTCTAAATTAGGGACAAATTTATAGCAGAGTTTAAAATTTGGAAATCCAACTGAGAGTATCATAGCAACCTAAGAGCCAATCAGGAGTGAGGCTATTAAAAGTTATGCCCCTTCATGCCTGTACAGCTGGTTAAGTAGGGAGCAGGTGCTCAGGAACACTATCAATCAAAAGCCAATGAAGGTGGTCCCAGGGAAAGAAGGCACCTGATTTGTCTGTTATTAATGTTCATATCTTGATTTAGAAACAAAATAACAAAATAAAAGATCATATAGAGAGGTTTAATACAAATATATTAAGACCAAAATGACGAAACCGGCTGGTAGCAGTTATATTGTGACCTTGCACACTTCCAATATGGAATGTGTTGGCTAGCAGGTTACCTATGCCCATTTATATATACAGTCTATGGTTTGTACCTCTAGGAACGTGCAGTTGTGGTGGTAGAGCAGCTGCCCCAGTAGACCGTGCTGTGTCTGTGCTCTGGCTCTCACAGCACAGTTATCCATGTGCAGTACTGCCTCTGCTGTGTAGGGTGGTGTCCCTGTCTGCATGCTCACTGTCAGACTGCAGCGCTCTGGAACCTGTCCTAACCCCGGCAGGTTATGGACCAACTCACAGTCCAGGAGAAGCTCAGGCCGGGCCTGTGCAGTGATCCTTAGGAGAGCCTGCTGGCCTTCCAGACCAGCCTCCACAGACACTGTCAACAGCTCCTGACCCAGCACCAATGACCCGTTTATGTGTGCCTGCAGAGAGGGACCAAGAGCACCAACTAAAATGACACTCAACCTGAGACAAATTAAATCTGTCACATATAGGTCTGCAATAATTACTCTTAACTCACTTGATGTCATTGGTCTGTACTATATATTATACACTATCAGTCAAATGTTTTAATCAGATTTACACTGTAGATTCATAAAAAAATATGAATGCCAGATGTCCATACATGAAGCACTCAAAACTGCCAAACAAAGGCTCCAAGCCTTGGCCAACCGCCTAAATGCTCTGGCTCTCACAGCACAGTTATCCATGTGCAGTACTGCCTCTGCTGTGTAGGGTGGTGTCCCTGTCTGCATGCTCACTGTCAGACTGCAGCGCTCTGGAACCTGTCCTAACCCCGGCAGGTTATGGACCAACTCACAGTCCAGGAGAAGCTCAGGCCGGGCCTGTGCAGTGATCCTTAGGAGAGCCTGCTGGCCTTCCAGACCAGCCTCCACAGACACTGTCAACAGCTCCTGACCCAGCACCAATGACCCGTTTATGTGTGCCTGCAGAGAGGGACCAAGAGCACCAACTAAAATGACACTCAACCTGAGACAAATTAAATCTGTCACATATAGGTCTGCAATAATTACTCTTAACTCACTTGATGTCATTGGTCTGTACTATATATTATACACTATCAGTCAAATGTTTTAATCAGATTTACACTGTAGATTCATAAAAAAATATGAATGCCAGATGTCCATACATGAAGCACTCAAAACTGCCAAACAAAGGCTCCAAGCCTTGGCCAACCGCCTAAAGAGGTACAAGCAAGATAATGAAGCCAGGCGCATAAACAGCCTGTTCGCAACACAGCCTGCGAAAGTGTACGCTTAATGTCAGCGTAATACTACCAAAACAGACCCACCTGGAGACTGAAAGGTACTGGCAAGGCATAAGGGAGATGGAGGCATCACTTACCCCCAATGCACAGTGGCTGGTAGCTCTGAGAGAAAACCACAGCAACCTCCCTGAAAAGAGTCCAGTTACTTTCACAGTGGCAGGCAATCAGGAAAGAGTCTCACGCATGAAAAATTGGACGGCACCAGGTCCTGACATGATCCATGCATACAGGCTAAAGAAACTCACTGCTCTCCATGAGCGCCTAGCAGCACAAATGAACCAGCTGCTAAGGGAGGGGACTCACCCTGAATGGCTAACCATAGGGCGTACAATCCTGATCCTGAAGGATCCCCCAAAGGGTACAGTCCCATCCAACAATTGGCCAATAGCTCTCCACAACATGGAAGCTCATGTCAAGCATTATCGTGGCTAAGATAAGTGGGCACATGCATGTACATGTATACATGTACATTATGTATGCATGTAGAATCAAGAAATCCTATACCAATGGCTTGAGAGGGCTGGTCTGAAGGACAGCACAGAGGCAGTCATCCTGGCGGCACAGGAACAGGCCTTGAGCACCCGAGAAATAGAGGCTCAGATCTACCACACCAGACAAGACCCAAGGTGTAGGCTGTGCAAAGAGGCTCCTGAGACAGTCCAGCACATAACTGCAGGGTGTAAGATGCTGGCAGAGAAAGCTTACATGGAGCGACACAACCAAGTGGTGGGCATAGTGTACAGAAACATCTGTGCAGAGTATGGGCTGGAGACCCCAAGGTCAATGAGTAAAAGGTTGTGCAAGGTTGGTCCAAAGGTTGTGGAGAATGTCTGGGCCAATGGTGGACATTGGTGGACAATCCCAGGTGATGGTAATATCAAGAAAAATTTACATGAGATACTAAAATACCAGGTGCTCAAGGAAGAGCCTGGAAGGTGGTGCCTGTGGTGATCGGAGCACTCAGGGCTTTAACCCCCAAACTGGAGGAGTGGTTATAGCAGATACCAGGAAAAACAACAGCACGGCTTATATTTCCATACTTTCTTCATGCGCTCTTACAACCGGACAGGTCTGCGCATGCGCACTAATGACAAAAAGCCGACTCAAACAGAGCTGAATAAACTTCATGATCATCATTCACATGAACTGGAGATGTGAGGCGATTCCACATGAGTGTGCACGTGCAGCAGGAGATGACAACAGCAGCG
>JACN01083537.1:0-16922 GCA_000787155.1 Scartelaos histophorus | reverse complement strand
TTTCTCTCTCTTTCTCTCTTTCTCTTCCCCCCCTCTCTCTGTTTTTCTTTTTTTCTTTCCCCTCTCTCTCTCTCTTTCCCCCTCTCTCTCTCTTTCTCTTTCACCCTCTCTCTCTGTCTTTCTTTTTCTCTTCCCTCTCTCTCTCTCTCTCTCTTCTTCCCCCCTCTCTCTCTCTTTCTTTTTCTCTCTCTTTCACCTCTTCCTTACACCCTCACCCCTCCATTTTCTCTCTGCCTATCTCCCTCTTCTCTTTCTTACTCCCTCCCTTTCTCCCCCACAGTCTCATCTCTTATTTCTCTCTCTCTTTCTCTCTCTCACTTTTTCTCTTTTCCTGTCTTTTTCTGTGTGACTGTCTCTCACTCCCTCTCTGCCTTTAGGTCTCTCTCTCTCTCTTTCTTTCACCATCCCTCTCTATTTCTGCCGATCTCTCTTTCCTGCACTTGTTTTACTGTTACTCACCCTAGCTCTGTCTGTGTGTGTCTCTTTCTATCACATTCTTTGTCTTTTTCTGTATTTCTCTCTCTGTCCTTCCCTCTCTCCCTCTTCTTCTGTATATTTCTGTGTGCATATGTGGGGCTGCTCTGGGACAAAAGCCTTGAGGCATGTGAGATACGCTGCTCCAGGCCAGTGCCACATCATACATCACACATACGGCACACAGAGCTGCAGCCCGGCCCAGTCTGTTCATCTCATTCAAACCGCCACATTAAAGCTTCACATCTTATCAAATGAATGCAACCTCCAGTAAGCCAGTCAATCTATTTCTCAGAAGTGCAGGGAGAAAGTCTGGCTAAAATATATGGAATTAAAAAGAGCACTGCTGCCAAATGTGTACTAACGTATACAGTACACGTGAAGTACTAGTACTTCCTGTAAGCCAGTGAATCTATTTCTCAGAAGCAGAGGTAGAAAGTCTGGCTAAAGCGAACTTAATTACAAAGCCAAATTCATGCTAAGGGAAAATATACAGTACACATACACATACTGGCCAAAATACTCATTACCTTGTAGCATTTTAGATGGAACTTTCTATTAACCTGATCAATTAAACTGTGAAAAGCTTAGATAAAAATAACTGGGCACTGGGATGATTGGGTGCTGTACTCCTATGATTTTAAATATATCTAATTACAATTACATGGCTAGGATTTTACTCAACTAACTAAGTTTAAAAATCTACTAAAAAGTTAAACATTGCCCCAACAGTCTATTCATTTACGTCTATAAACTTGACAAATTAAAGTGTTAAAAGCTCAGAGGAGTATGTAAAAATAGCTGTGCACTGACATGCTTGGGTATTGTACTCCTATTTTAAAACCAATCCAAACCAAATAATTTCAATTACATGGCTAGAATTTCACTCAGTTAAGTAAAAGTTAAAAATACACTCAAAAAGTATAATAAGCCCGAAAATCCATTCATTTACAGTATGCACGGCTTGTATTTGCTTAAATGGTGTTTGTACTGCCAGTCCCCTGAGCCCTGTGTACTGTATGCAATGATAAGAGCAGTGATAAGTGTGAGGTGTTGGCGGGGTCTTGTGTAAAATAAGCTGGTGTAAAGCTCAGATTGGGGAAACATCAGATCAGAGTGTATAGAGGCAGTGGATCAGTGTGTTTGGTATTGGCTGTTTTGACAGCAGACAGCTCTAAGTAGGTCAGGAACATGAGAGGATTTGCAGAGCACTCATGAGACATTACTGCAGTCGACACAACTTTACTCAAGCATCTATAAGTAAAAAAGTCATCGCTAAGATATTAACACTTTTCTCTATTGATAGTGTCACCTATTGCAATGAAACGTAGGCGTTTACTTACATCGTTGGGTATGAGAAACTCCTGAGACGTCTGAGAGTTCGAGTCCATCCCTGAAATTAAAACGTAAGTGTGTTTAATTGGCCATTGTGGGAAATAATGTATGATTTCACAAACTGTAATTTCCATTCTAATAATTTGGTCTAATTTGTCACTTCTTGAATCTTTAAGTTTATAGTGCTTAATTATCATAGTTTTATAATAGTTTTTCACTGTGTCTTGGGGATATATAAGAGTTGAACAATCACTAATGAGAGACTGCCTTAAGGAAAAAAAAAACTTGGGCAACTTACACTACATGACATATTAATTTAAAATTTAATGTAGAAGTTACATTATTAATACAGTGCTTGTAAGATTCATAATTTAAAGGTCCTATATTACACCAAACTCTTGTGAGCTCTAAGCCATGTTAGAATGTTGTAACCTCATCAAAAAAGCACCTAGAGTCTTGTGTGTGTGTAATCCTATTATTAGTATGCCTACATCTCCAAAGCTCCAAATAGTAGTGAGCTCTCAACAGCCACATTTTACCTTTAGTTCAGTAGATATTGTCAGTTCCAGGGCTGGAATAATCACCCAAATTATTCCAGTGAAGGTTATGGAGTTTAAAAACACAGTGGAGCACTTCCTGTATTACCACCAAACTGGCTTGTCAAAGTCTGAACTCTATTCCATGTATGTTTGATGAGGAAACAATGTTAAAACATGGATCTGAAATAGCGCAATATGATAGTAGCATCTTGTCACACAATTTTATATAGCACCTGTTTTATACACTGTACATACGTATGTACATACATACATACAAACAAACATACATACATACATACACACACACGCACGCACGCACACACACACATACATACATACATACATGCATACATACATACATATACATACACATACATACACACACGCACACACACACATACATACATACATACATACATACACACACGCACGCACGCACGCACACACACACACACATACATACATACATACATACATACATACATACATACATACATACACACATACATACATACATACATACATACACACATACATACATACATACATATACATACACATACATACACACACACACGCACGCACACACACACACACATACATACATACATACATACATACATACATACATATACATACATACCAGGTATAATGGTGGAGGTCTGGGAGACTGGACTGAGGCCCTGCTGCAGAGATAGTTGGTGTAATTTGGCAAGCTGTGGAAACACAAACAGACAATGTTAAACATCAGGAAATGTCCATGAAATAGTTTAAAACAAAGAGCATTTAGCTCCTACCTCTGACTGTGGAATCCCATAGTGGTTCTGCAAAGCATATGCCTGAAAGGGAGTCCACTGCATTAGGGAAATTACTGCAATAAAACACTGGCAATGACAATAAATCTGTGGGCTAATAATGAAAGTGGCTCTGAGTCAATAAACAGGTCAGTTCTATGGGATTGTAGGTGAAGTGTTCCACTGCACACATATGTTGACTGATAAACACAAATAAATTAATTTATATGTACAACAGAGATTTACCAAAGGGAGCAAGAAGCCAGTGTAGTCAGTAGAGGATGTTCACTAAATGTGCACCATGCAACTTTTCTCATGGAAGCCACTTGATCCATGGAGATGTGGTTGGTTTTGAGTATTCCACAATATGGCATTAAACATATCTCCATGAAAATGTTAGTAGAATAAATACTAGATAAGTTTAATGGCATACTGTGGAACATTCAAGACAAAGCAGTAACATACACAAGGAGAAAAGCAGGTGATGAAACTCTAAGTCACATTAAAGGACCTTTATTACGCTGTCTTCTCATCTATGTTACAATGTTGTTACCTCATCACAAATATAACTGGAGTTGTGTTTTGTCTCATTCACACATCTTCACAAAACTGGTTTATTTAAATTGAGTTGTTCTTGCAAACAGAGAACACTCCGTCCAACCTTGTGATGTCATGTGGTAATACAGGAACAGTGCCAGTGTATTTTTAAACTCCATACATCTTCATTTGGATAATTTCAGCTCTGAAATTGTTCATCTCTACTGAACTAAAAGTAAAAGCTGTTAACTTGAAAACTACAACAAAATGATATCACAAGGTGGAACAGAGATTTGAGCTTTGGGGTTGTGGACAGACTAATAATAAAGAATTACTCATGTGTGAATGAAACAAAATGCAACATGTATGTTTTTGAGGAGGCATGAAAAAAGACCAAATAAAAAAGAAAACCCAGCAACAATGGCAGGTTTTAAATAGATTTTAAAGCAGTTTAAGACTAACAATAAATGTGTGTGCATTTCCAAAGTGGGCACATGTTATTGTTTACACTGATACACTGAGCCCCGTGTCCCCACCTCCTGTATTTGTTATTGCAGCAGTGGAGCAGCAGCCCTTCCCCTGTTGGGCAGCTCTGTGGCAGACAGCTCTAGCTTAACTGGATTCCTCCTGACGCCAGCCGCCTGTCTCCAGTTACCATCCCACTGGATGCCCATAAACCAAGAGCAGCTCTGCTAGGCCAGTCACTACAGTAAATGCATCAATACTGTACATCTGAGCAGTTTAATAAGAAGACAAATATGGGCAGTAGCAGCTCCAGCGTGATCTCCTGAACTATTCTTGGCTCTATTACGTATGTTGCAAGTACATTTAAAGGTGCACTGTGTAACTTTTCATGGTGGAGGGTTTGTCATTTGTTTGTCTCTATGGAGATGTTATTGTTGCACAGTGTAGAGTCAAACAAATATATCATTAATTTATTCAATTCAACCGTGTGGAGGTCCACTTCTCCACAGATCTGGCTTGCAACACTGCCTAATAATGTGGCTATTTGTAGTTAAATGAAATGCCATATTATGGAACATTCCAGAAAATAACAATAACATCTATATGGAGTCAAGCGAGTGGTGAATCTTCTACCAGAAAAGTTACACAGTACAACTTATGCAGTATTGGTGTAGTTTCAGAAAATTATCTCTAATTTATTCTAAACTTTTCATCACTATTCCTGGTTTAGCCTTGTTTTCTTTTTCTTTTTTTTTTTTTTTTGGGAAGTTTTTTTTATTTTAGCCTTGATTAAATATTGGTTTATCATTTTTGCTTATTAAAAATTCTTGCGTGACAACCTAGTCCATTTATTCAGGCTTTAGACTAGCACAAAAAATTCATGATGGGTGGATTATGTTACGTTTTTAATTATGATAATGCACTATGGAACTTTTTATCGCCATTAAGATGTTTTGTCTTTGTCTTGAATGCTTTAAAATGATGCCGTTAAACATAAATGCTCCAAAATACCTTAGAAAAACATGCATTTTTATTGTGAATGGACTCGCCTTTCCACAAATCATGACCGTGAGAGACTTTTTTAAGCCTACAAACATTCTCTCCAGATTGAATTAAAACAGAGCTCAGATTAAAGTCTAATCTTGATTGTGTCAGCTGCAAAGTGTCAATAGCTCATCTTTAAATAAATAAACACTGCAGAAATGTGACCGAGATTGACTTCTGCAAGACCCGCTTTGATGTCTTCTGTAGTTCTGTCTCTAAAGCTCACATATTTCTGTAGCCGGTCTAAAACAGAACAATGGCGTGGGATAACGGGATCATATTTCAGGGCACAGCTCATCTGCCCCCCTGAACAATGGCCGGGGCTTATACTCAGCTGTTGTAGCTAAGACCCGGGCCAGATGAGGCTGATGCTGCAGCGCATTTGGACAAACTGAACCTCTCCTCTCACATTCTCCAGCCCACCCCTGGCTTCTCCGACCCTTACAGTCTGTGTGTGTGTTATTTTTGGAGTCATTACACAGATTTGGGGGTCCACGTACCTGCTGGAGATCCAGAGCTCCCTGTGCGACAGAGTACAGCGGGTGTGGGGCGTATTCTGACGCTTCGAACATCTACACAGGAAACAAAATGGTGGTTTTATCGAGTTAGACTTAGACAAATTTTATCGATCCACAAGGGAAATTACTGGGACAGTTTAGATAACACATTACAATATATTATAATAACAAAGAGCAAAAATATAAATGGTAATAATACATTCAAAATAAGCAAGAGACTGGTGTCAAATAAGGCATAATTATATAAAATGTATTTGTACAAGTAAAAAGAAGAATATAGTCATGCAAACATATCTCAGGTGTATACAAGAAACAGTACAAAGATGAAATAGTGATTGACGTGACAGGGTTATCTATTATATACAGTTGTACAATTGTATACTATACTCCATACAACTGTACAACAAAGCACACTTACGTAACAGATAACCCGATGTCATGTCACAATCACTATTTCATCTTTGCACTGTTTCTTCTCACTCATCTCCTGTGCAGAGCTGAGATATATTTGTACCCAGTGGTGTCATAAGCAAAATTTAGTTCTGGGTTCAATTTTTTCAGGTTTATTGTTTTGTAAATGTATCTTGTATGTCACTTTTGTAAATTTTCAGCAACAGTGGGCAACTTAAAGGTCCTATACTACACAAATTAATTATTTTACTGTTAAAACTCTGTTAAAATATTCTCATAAACATTTGGGTTATGTTTCATTCACACATATTTGAGTAACCCTGGATTATTAGTCTTGTCTATTGTCACCTGTGATGCCGCCGTTTACCTTAAATTCAGTAGAGATTGGCAATTCTAGGGCTGAAATCATCCAAATGGTTCTAGTGAAAGTTTAAAGAGTTTAAAAATGCAGTGGAGCACTTCCTGTATTCCCACATGACATCATGAGGTGGAAAAGAGTATTTTCCATCTGAGAAAATAGCCTAAATATACAGGGTTTGTGCCTTGAACATGTGTGAATGAAACAAAACACAATTCCAAGTATGTTTTTGATGAGGAAACAACATTATAACGTAAAGAAAAGTGCAATACAGATGTGCTTGAATTAGATTGGATTAGATGTCCTGCCCTGATCCTCCCCATGCTTGAATATCCCTAATTCAACTTTTTAGCTTCAATTGTGAACCAGACCCATTTCGTTTAAGTTTGCAGTTGGAATATATTTGGTACTAAGGTTTCAGAATCATTCCATCAAAGGTAATGATATGGTGTTATGCAACGGTATCTTTATTCTGGCCTGAAAGTCGCACAAAATCCTGCATCCTCTGACTTCCACTGCAGGCTATGACTCACCTGCACCATTTTCACTAATTATTCTCCGTATCAAACTGGTCTTGTGCACCAACATACTGGGTTTAACAGAAATGTATTAACATTTTGAGTAAAACTGCTAAAATAGGCCCATAAGCAATAGCTACAATTATTACAGCATGATTTGTAGTGAGGGTACATTTTTGCATTATCACATGAACCCTTTGAATAAATATTTTGGATTTGTGGTGTATTTGAGAGGAAAGCTCCATGAGATATGTCCTATTGTTAAACATTGTTTCCCCAGGAGATTAATTCAGTGGTAATAGCCAACCAAGATGAACACGTTTAATTGTATTTGCTTCCAATAAAAGTGAATGGAGCTCCAAACAACAGTCGTTTTAATCAACACTTTAGAGGCTGATTGTTGCCTTTAATCTGCAGGAGTCCACAAACTTGAAGCCACGCGTGATTTGGATTTCTCACCTGGTTTCCGGCGATGAGGAAGGCAGCGGGGGAGGGGCTTGGTCTGTACGGGATGGTGGCTCCTTTTGGGGGAGACTGAGAAGTGAAAATATTACCTTTGTGTTAGAAGCATTCAGTATCCTCTCCATTGAGTTTAAGTATCAATAATGAGGCACTAAGATGCTAACAGCGCTACATAATGGCCCTTCTTATGATCACGGATAACATTAGCGAGTGTTTTAATAATTGAAAAGAAGTGCGATCTATTTGCTGATATTGTAGCTGATAGGATGTGGAGCTGCAGGAAATTGCCTCTTGGATATATTAACTAAAAGCCAAAGAGAGCCTGATTTTTGTTTGCAGATTAAACATAACACTGTGTTGTAGTCTAGGTGACGTCTTTTGTGCAATATAAAATGTGTGCACAGCATGTAGTCCTAATAGAGGTCTTAAATTATGTGTTAAATTATAAAACTATAATATGTGTCTATTGCATGGGTATCATATGTTCTTGTTACATTTGAGTTAATAAAAGTTGTATTTGACCATAACACATGAGGGACTCCATGTGCTTGGAGAAAAGTCACACAATTCTTGGGAAAACTTTGCATAATTTACAGTGCTGAGCCCAAAGCATAAGCCACTGGGACAGATACCTAATGAAATCCTTTGAAGAAAGCCCTGGAAAACTGGATCAAATTTGCAATTAGCCAGTCACAGGTTTCAGCATAAAACTGAAAATAAAGCTACTTTACTGCACTCCCTGAGGGTGATTTTCAACATGTATTTGGTAGTTATTTTTACTACAAGTACTCCGTCTACTACTATTGTGGGGTTTCAGATGTCATCACACCATTCTACAGTCAGTGACATTTTATACAGGTGAGGGTAGCTTTAATGGATATTGTTAAAATGCAGATTTGTGTTGTAATACAGTGAGTTCTAGGGTCTAGTCACTGATCAAAATGATCAGGTTCAACATTTGTAAATTGACCTTTTAGATATTTCACCGGGAAGTACACTGTAGTCAATAGGAAAAACAGGCCCTTGCCCCCATCTGGGAACATGACATCATCACATTATAGACTCTGAAAACCACAAATTGCCTCTAAAAGTCGCCCTACTGCAGCTGTACTATCACTACTACAGCGTTTAGAAATATACATAAGTAAATGTGTCAGTACTTACTGAGACAAGCAGTAACTTTGCCCTGAGGGGTATTTTGCTCTAAACTATGAGCTTTCTCCAGAGATGTGTTGTCAAACGTTGAGCAGATTTAGCTTTGGGCAGTTTGTTTTTCAGAGTTAAACCTCAGCGTCTTTCTCTACCGCGGCTGCTATGACCTGTTCACTGCACCTTTTGACACAGTGGATTTTCTCCTCAGCATCGCAGTTTGGTTCCTCAAGAAATTGTGCTTTTCAGCTCTCGGTTTAAACTCTGTATTAGCACGGACAATCAAATGCACCTTTTTATGTTGAAATAGTGAAAGGAGGCTGCATTCTTTGAAGGTAAGGTTGCTGATGTGGGCTTGTGTCCATAGCAACTATTTGCGATACCAAACTGATATACTGCAGCACTGAAAGAAATCACCAACATTATGTAATTGAGTCTGAGGTGAAAAGTCTGTGGAGAATCTCACCTCCAGGATGACATTACAGATGAGTTTGACACACTGGATGACAGAGTCTTGGCTGCCTGATATCGTCACCCCTCGCTCAGTGGAGTTCGGCAGCAGGTCTCCTGCCACCTGGATCTGAGCTCCAGTGCCCTGGGAAAGGAGAGAGTGAACTAAACATAAATTCAAATGTTATATTTCACTTTTTTTTCTTTTGAATTATTAGTAATTCTCAAGGTCCACTGGGGTGAAACAACTCTGAAGCTCCTGGGAGGACCAAACAAATACACTGAATGTCTTTGCCACTATGTCATTGTTCCTGTATTAGGATAAAGTCTAAAAAGGACAGACATCATGTGGACCACAATAGACACCCGCTGTTTAATCCAGTGCCTAAATAATGACCAAATAGTGACCTGGTTGTCACAACTGAAACCTGTGTACCCAGAGGGTCTTGATTTTGATCCTGTAAGAATCATTCATAACTTGGCCATAGGATTAAAAGTTTTAAGAGTACCAAACCTGTCCTTCCTATTTGCATCCAAGTTACAAGTTAATCTGAATTGGTTCCTTTAGTTTTTACAGTTTTCAGTGATATACTCGAGAATTTTGCTTGTTAATCTCTCACCTCTCTGATTTCCTTGATTTTGGCCCCCCCCTTCCCAATGAGAGAGCCACACTGACTGGCCGGGATGACCAGGCGCAGTGTGACTGGGGGTTTGGTGCTTATGGTGCCGTTGGCCACTAACGCTGTCAGGTCCTAGAAAAGATATAAAGGAAAAAAGTAAAATGTAGCTTTGTTATACCTTTGCTTTCTCTGTGCTGTCATAAGCAGGAGTACAGTAATATAAGTCAGTATTATGTTGAGTATGTATGTATGTATGTATGTATGTATGTATACACTACTCTTTTTACAATTTATCTACTGCTGCACTCAGAAATTATGAAGCTACTGATACTGAACATTGCAACATTAGCTAGTGTGTTTATATCATAGACTGTATAAAGAAGTGGACTAAGCGAGTGTGACGTCCGCCATAGTGTTTGGCTCCACTCAAATGAAGCTCGAGATGGGAGCAATTATAGGAGCGAATTTGGAGCCAGACTCCATATTAGGAATAGGATTTTTTTAACAGACAGAATCACGAAAAAATACCAAGATCATGTAGACATTTGCAAACATTTTGAGATGAAAATGACATCACTGCAGCAGTTACAGAGAGGGTTGGAGTCTGTGGTTTCACAACAAAGATCTGATGATAATCTGATTTTCATAGATTATTAAAATCCCATGTAAACAAATGATATCTGATGTGATTAATCTGATTGGTCATACCAGTGCTATGGCATGGAAAATTATGGAGGAAGGGCTACTACAAATACTAATACTACTAATACTACTACTGCTACTCACTACTCACATTAGCATTACTTGTACACTAAGTGACTGCCGTGTGCATCTTTACAGTATTCCAATGCATGTTATGAATACCAACTATTGACATGTGAGAAAGTACCGTGCACATGTAGGCTACTGATAAATATTCTCTCTGGAGTTCTCATCTGAATGAAAAATACAGCTAAGATCATACTGTATTTATAAGAGATAAAACTGCCAATACATGACACCACACCACACAGTGATGAGCAAATACAGTAATCTCTTGTAGTTTTTGCATTGCAGGTGGAAGGCGTTGTACATCCGCTCTATGGGAGGAGAAAACCTTTTTAATTAATCAGCAGTGATTCTGAATGAGGCTTTGAAATGTAAATCTGCCAAGCTGTTTCTGCTGCTTCACAGTTCAGCCTCGACACTGATGTGAGCCAGAAGTCACCAGTGCAGAGACGTCAGTGCGGCAGTTAAGATGGAGTTACGCTAATGGATTTTAAGTCAACAAAATATAGCTTCTGGAGGCTCCGAATGTGCTCTAAAGGGGGCATAAATGCATCATCATTATCTTACTCAAAGTTGTGTATTGATTGATTTATGCACGTTTGGTTAGTTTTTGAAGCTTGATTGCTCACAAAATTGCTGTTTTCACCTACCCCCTATTCCCGCCCACTGCTCACTAACTGGTTTTGTAGCTTATTTTGCTACTACACTGTGTTTTGGGTTTTCATTCATAATAAATCATAAATTGACATAAATTGATTGATAAATTGAGAGGTAATTCACTTTTACCTCTCGTTTTTGTTCATATGGAGCTAGAATGAATTCCAAACTTTGTTCCCGTCTCACTGCTTCTCCAAAGTTTATCTGCTCTTCAGCCTTTATCACCTCACTCCAAGTACCCCTCTCTGCTGCCTGCCCAGTTTAAAACCCATTGCAGATGTATGGCCGCTCCGGTTTGTGCCACACCCCGCCTAATCCCCGGCAACTCCCCAGCTTCTCATCATCTCATCGTCCCCTTCAACTCTCCACATCTTCTCATCGCTCCCTTTACTCTCCTCTGCCTCACTTCAACCACCTCCAGTGTCTGGGGGGGGGGATGACATCTCCTAAACATCATCTAATCTGCCACGCCCGTCATTACAATGTCTTCAATCGGAGTGCCAAAGCTAACTCATTCAATAGAGTCTCTCCAGGAGGGATTTGCTACTAATCATTTTCTATAGCGTGTGTATGTTCCAGCATGCAAAATATCCATAAAGATGCATATTAACCGCAACAATAATAAAAACACTAAACAAATGTGTGGTGGACAGCCTCATAAATTGCTGGGTAAATACATTTATCACTCTATAGTGTCAGAATACTTTTGAATTAACACTAAATTGAATGTTTAGTATCTTAAAATCCCTACTGATTTACCACTGATTCTATGAGCTGCTGACAACACAGTCCTGAGCGCTATACTGAATTATCGCCATCTTATTATTATTTGTGTGGTGCAGCCTAGCCAATCTGTCACAAATAGTTTTAAACCATAAACCAAAGCCGGGACATAATGATTGAACCCGGCGTAATGACTTTAGTGAATCATAAAACACGCACGCAGACAAATGCAGCGTCTAATCCGCACAAAAGGAAATTACACTCCTTTGTTTTCTATTAAAGGTGCCACTGTACAATAACTCAGCCCTCGCGTACTCTCTGAGGGTCAGCTACTGCGTCGCTATGGAAACGCAGGAGTTTGACCTGAAAAGGAGGTTAAACCAAATAATATTTCCACAGAGCTGTTAATAAGGCAATTATAGACTAATACTGCTGACAAATACTATTGCCCAAGTGCTACTACAACTGTCTCTACTGTAACTTCTATATTTCTTACTGTACATTATAAGCCTATACAACTGTGCACCTATGAATGGTATAACATCATAATTTTCATCAAAACTATACTTGCATAATAAATACAAAACAATATAATACAACTACTGCTACTGCTAAATCTGTTTCTGCAATTTGCCATAAGAATGAATACTGTTCTGGTGCAGTACTGCCCTAAAGTGCTCAGACATTTTCATTATGAATTTTTGTCCAAAATGTCAAGTACGGGCGTCTTCCTCAAAGCATCATCTCAATTTTACAGCCAAAGTGCTTTCTGCTCATATTGATTAAACTCTGAAGTAAAGTGAGCACAAAATGTATGTCGTAGCATTTGGTTTGCTTTCACATCAGCAGTACGCAACATATTATTCATTCACACCCCACACGTGATATTGCCTGGAATGTTCCATCGTATGGCATTACGCTTATTTATCTCTAGAGAGACAGCAGGTGATGCCACAGGGCTAAGTTACGTGTCAGATTTGTGGAGAAATGAGCCCACACACAGTAAGAATGCTTTTTTGGGGGGTGTTAAGTCAATAAAATCTCAGTAAATGCAAGATGGACACATTAATGCCATCAGACAAAACAATTACATCTCTATGGGGAAAGGCAAGTGGTGAAATGTTACACGATGCACCTTAAGATATTTCTTTGCATTGATAAAGTGTCACTCCTCTCTCTGTAACAGTTGTAATGAGCTTCGTCATTTTGGCCTTAAAATGTTCACTCTACCTGGTGCTTTTATAATAAATTCCTGTTCCTAAAATGAACTTCAGGTCCAGGTTCATATTCAATAACTGCTAGCTTCATGAGCCTCATTTGACTGGAACTGAACATTCCTGTGGTTACACATGGTCTAATATTGAGAACTACATTGTAACGAGATGTGACCAGATCTTTGGCGAGGCAGAATGGTATTACAGGTTGGTTTTATACTGTGCCCTGACCTCCTCCAGTTTGTATGTGATCATGGTGAAGGCCCTGAAGACGCTGTCAGTGGAGCCAGTGATGGTTATGATCCTCTCCGGACATGTTCCCTCTGAGATGTTGACCCTCGCACTGCTCTGTGGGGACAAAGATAAGGCTGACTGAATCTAAAATACTTACTTACATATTTAAATATATATATAAAAATATGTACACATTATAAAAGAATCAAATAATTATAAAAGAATGTAGATCAATATGTTGCAAAAAAAACTTTCAAATCTCAGCACGTTGCAGTAACACACTGTACCTCTTCTCGTATTCTCTTCACAGTTTCTCCTTTCTGAAAGAGAAAACATGAAGGACAACCATAAAAAAAATCAATGCCATTTTTCAAAAGCAATGCCAACATTGTCCTATGACTGCAACCTGACATTTCAAACATAATATCTTGTTATGTATTGCACTGTACACCAAACACATTTTTAAATATGCATGTATTACTAAATGTATTACCATATAAGGTATACACTTAGGAAGACAGTATAGATTCACTGAGCATAAGGTCCTATATTATGCAAAACTGACTCTTGTGAGCTTAAAGGCACGATATCTGTAATACTGTAATACCTCCTCAAAAACATACCTGTAATACATGTTTCACTCACACATTTGAGTATCCATTTATTATTAATCTCCATTAATTAGTCTCCAAAGCTCAAAATTCTCTAGTTTAAAAATCCAGTGGAGCACTTTCTGTATTTAACCACATAAAGAAGTGGACTAAGTGTGACTAGCATTTGGCTCTACTCAAATGAAGCTCGTGACGCTAACAGTTACAGGGCAAATTTGGGCAATGGACAAATTAAAGGGGAAAAAAACAGGCTCATTTAGGGCGGGTTAATACAAACATATTAAGACAAACATAATGAGGCTCACCCCAGCAGTTACAAAGACCCAGAAGTGTCTGCGGGTGAACTTCTTATTTGCAACATGTCGGCTACGTCTGTTTATATGGTATTAAGACATGACATCACAAGGTGGAATGCGGTATTTTCAGTATGAGAGAAGAACACAGCCTAAATATACAGGGTTTGTGTGTTAAATCTGTGAATGAAACAAAACGCAACTGCAGGTATGTTTTTGATGAGGAAACAACATTGTGACATAAATAGTGTAATATGGGCCGTCCTGACTTCCTTATGTTACAGTCTGATCTATTCACCTCATCTGCAGCTGCACTGGGTTGTTCTTAATCTATTACAGGCTTTGTCCCTGTATTTTCTGTCTCCTCTTTATCCCCAATCCACACTGAATGACTATAGGACTGTTATTTGTAAGAACTCACAAAACCATATTATTTGCTTCCTCAGTAACTTTTCTATTGAATCAAGGGCAGCTGAAGAACACGCTTGAGGTTGAAGTGGATATTTGCACACTATATAAATCTGCTCACTCCCAATTGACTACACAGATGCCAAATAGTTACTGCTAAAATCCTCTATGCAGACTTTGATCATCATAATTTTCCATTTTTGGTGGCTTTTTTATCTAACGGCAGATCTGCATGCCCTAAGCTTTTAGCCAGTCTTTATTTTTGGTCAATGAGCCTCTTCATGAGCAAACAGCTGATGAACTAAAACCTCTGCATATTTTATAGTTTCAGGCTTTAGTAATTCAGTTTACAGCCAAGAGACAGCTCACAAATGACTATTGTAAAACATGCATTTGTGTATCTAAAATATTCATCTGTTTTGTTCTAAATTTGACTCCAGACCTCCCAGTTTTTTAAAATGCACATATTATACTTTTTCATCACAAACTGGAGTTGTGTTTTTTTAATTTTCCACATGTTAGTGGGTTACAGTTAGATTTTCTATGATGAATTTCTTCTTCTGTTCCTGCAGTCTTTCGTGCTAAAATAACCAACACGGCAGCACAGTGAACCGTTCGTGTCTTTCTTTATTCAAGTGCAACTCAAGTGCGCCCCACAAATGCGCTCCCCTGAAAACAATAGGAACCAACATCACGGTGGAAAAACGAAACAAAATGTACCCAACATAAATATAATAAATAACATGAACTGTTAATAAAATAAGTCCAATGTAATATCAAAAAAATCCCCCAAATAATACAAAATAATAATGGCCCAAATTATTATAAATAAAATAATATATGTAAAATAAATCAAGATTACATTAGAATCACTTCAGCCTTGGAATTGCTCATTTCTGCTGGACAAAAGGTGTAAAAGGCAGAAAATAACCACCGCATGACATCATAAGGTGGAACCGTTTTGAGCTCTGGAGACGTAGACACACCGATAATAAAAGATGAATAAAATATGTGAGAATGAAGCAAAATAGAACTCTAGCCATGTTTTTGATGACGTAACAGCATTATAACATGTCTTAAAGCTGCAAGAGTCAATTCCGCGTCATTTACATACAAAATACACACAATACCCATGACAAAAATGCCCAATTTGAATACCTGAAATACCTATAGGACGCCAAAAGCACAATGAACATCTAGTGTAATTTCACATTTGCTTATTCACTAATAATGTATATATCCTTTTGTTTGCATTACTTTGTCTCTAGCTTGCATTACTTTTATTAGCTTGCATCCTGCTCTTTGTAGTTTCATATTACAGACCTTAATAGCAGCTCAGACTGAACTCTCTCCGTCCATCTCAGCACAAGCTAAGAGACACTAAAACATCCCATGAGACGGAAGCACTAACCCAGCTTCAGTTTCAACAAGAGCTTATTGTCAGTAATCTAAAGTTCCCTTTCTGTTTCTAATGCATTATGGGAGGTGGAGGAGGGGCCCTGCATCGAGGGGGAGGCGGTTTTGAGCCGATTACATTTTAGGGATATTCGAAAACAACAATGGCGTCTTTGTCCGCGCACGGTTTTTACAGAAGGAGAATTTCGACGGAGAACAAATGCATTCACATCATAAGCATAAAGAGATGGAAAATGGTGGCTCGGTTTGCATACATTAGCTACAGGTCATGGTGCTGCAAAACAACACCTGATTACGGAGTGAAGTTATGCATTCGTAATTACTGAAAATAAGGTATTAGAAGGAAAAATATTAAAATGATTCTCACCTTTCCTATGATGCTGCCGACCTCCTACAACAAAAAGAGACAAAAGGAGATAAAGAGTGTTTTCAGATCAGGAATTAAGAGCATCTCAATGAGTTTAAGGCATTTTTTTTCAACGCAATTACACCGAAGTAACACTGAACAATACATAAAAAGTCAAATGTGTGTATAATGTGATGTAACCTTAACTGTTACTATCACTATTACTTTAGGCAAAATAATGACTCAGTGAATTATGATCAGACCTAGGCTATTATTTCTATATTTCTCTTTAATTAAACATTCGTTCATACATTGTTTAGATATTTTGCAGTAACATTAAAGTGCCCATATTATGCTATTTTCTAATCTATCTCATTAAATAGATAGACTTGTGTGTGTTTTGTTTCATTCACACAGAAATCCTGCATATTTAGACGGAGTTCTTCTCTCAAACAGAATTTCCCACTCAGTATCTGTGAAGTCATGTGGGAATACAGGAAGTGCTCCACTGTGTTTTTAAATTTCATAAACTCCACTACAATCATTTGGATGAACAAAAGGTATGGAAGATAATTTGT
>KN499151.1:1965-17225 GCA_000787155.1 Scartelaos histophorus | reverse complement strand
TTATTTATTTATTTATATTTTTTTTTACTACTTTACCTCTATTTCTTCTTATATTGTGATGTGTGAGCTACTGTGTTCAAACAGTTTCTCTTCTGGCAGTAAAGTTTGTGTAAGTCTAACCACTATCACTACTACTACTACTACTACTACTACTACTACTACTGCTGCTACTGCTGCTACTACTACTACTACTACTACTACTACTACTACTACTACAATGACTAATACAAAGAATTAGAAGAATATAGATGGGACCAAATGATTAGTATTCAGAATTTGTGTCTTTGTTTTGAGTACAGGTAGGTGTTTGAAAAGAGAATTCATGTAGATTTCAAATTGAAATTAAGACATTTGGGCCATTTTCAGTTTGACCAGTGGCATCAGATTGAAATTGGCTTCTGGATGAAACCCAAAATGTCTGTCAGCTCCCACATGACAATGAAACAAAATGAAACTTGTGCTGTCTTGGACCACTCCTGGACCGATGAGGGATTAAACTGTCTCTCTTCAGACTCTTCAAATTGTATTCCATAAAAACAGCTTTACTTGAGATCTGATTTTTGGCTCCTCTTTCCTTTCATTTCCACTTAAATTATATTATGTCTAAGACGGCACATTGTGCTTTTTCAGGTTTTAAACTATAACATGTGTTGCTCAGAACTGAATGTTTTCTTTAGTGTAATGTTGCTCTAAAATCGCGTAATAATAGAAATGGTTCAATTGACTTCCTACGGCATTTCACCATTATAAGCAAAGGATTATCACTCACTTTTTTATAGATGAAAAATGTCGAATTAGTATTTTTATGATCCAGAGTTAGAATGTTTGGAATAATCAGGAGTGGGCGGGTGTTAGGGAAAATAAGTGTGGTCCTAACGAGTCTTGTACAGACATGCAGAGAATTATGAGTCTAACTCAGGAGAAGTTTATTTAGCATCAGTCCTGGACCCGGTGAACTTGAACACTCAAAACTAGAGATGCACCAAATTTTCGACTGAATACTGCAAAAAAGCCACATTCGGCTCGGTTTAAATCAGGACTAAAAGCTGAATAGTGGAGTGGGACGCAATAATGCGATCAAACAACGTGTGTTTTTGTTTGATCGTGTCATTTAATGTCCAAATCATGGATCTAGGCTTTATGGATTCCTTGGAAATCATCTGGAAAGTCCCTGAATTGTTCCCTTTATGAAAGCAACTTACCGGTAGTTAATCTATAAGCATATAAATGAATGCGCTCGCTCTCCGCTGCAGAGCGCAGCCCTTCAAACTCCGCTAAGTACTGGTACTGGAAAACTAACGTTCTTTATGTGGCATTTTTCGGTTCCTTGGTTTTAAATGTGAGCGTCAATGCAGCAGTAAATGCACCACAGGGATTTCAGAGCAGTGAAGGTCTCACACATCATGACTGCACCTAAACAAACTCAAAAGCACAAACAGCATCATGTTAACAGAGTTCTACATGTGTCCAAACAAAGAGCAGTGAGTCTCTTACAGAAGAGATGAAGAAACAGCTGCAGTGTGAAACTTACAAACTTATTTATTTAGCAAAACAAAGAGCACGTGCTTCATGCGCTGCCTTTAATATACAGAGGGGTAAATGTGAAACTTAAGCGTGAGTCCACACAAGGATCTGCTGGTCTCTGGTCCATTTGTACATTTGATTGCAAATGGGCCATTGAACATTGTATAGTCTCTTAATCTGTTTTAATATATGAATTAACATGGTGATAAAGTCATTCAACATAGACTTGGGTCGTGGAGGTTTGGGACTTTTAAATTATGAGTCCCCAGAAAAAAGTTTGGGAAACACTGATCTAAAGCCATGTGCGCCATTAATATAAATTGTGGGTTGAAGTTTTTTTTGGAATTGTGTTGTCTGAAGGTCTGGCCTAGTATGAATTTAAAAACTTACTGGTAAACCTACTGGAAAGGCTACTGGAATATTTAAAGGATTTTAAATAAACATTTACATTCTATTTATATTTACAAGCTATTTATGCAATATTATAAAAAATAGTGAAAAACTTTGATAAACGTTGGTATTCGGCCAAGCTTTTAATTTTTATTCGGTTCTGGCTACAAATTTTCATGTCAATGCTTCTCTACTCAAAACTGCACAATAGTATTGGCTATTCGCTGCTACACAAGGAGGTTTAAACAGGAGCTACGAAGGACAGCCTCGAGACATGCTGGTCAAGATAAAACAAGAAGAGCATAACATACTGACTGCTTCAGTGAGACGAGCTGACAGATTAAACTGATAATGTTAAAGGTCAAAATCTGGAATAGTTGAATGATGCCCGAGCAAAACACAGAGAAATGTCAACAGTAAACTGGAGGTGTCCGTGCCAAGACAATGTGAAAAATGTGAAAAAAAATTGAGTGTTAAGTGTACTTTTTCAGTGTGTTTCATAAAATTGTAGTTGTAATTGTAATTAAATTGTAATTAAATCTTGTTTCTTATTGGCTGGCTTATTGGCTGAATTCTGACTGTTGAATTTGAGGGCTTGAAAATATTTGTGGTGAATATTTAAAAAGCATGGCTGAGTGAGCGGTGAGCAGGATGTTTCTCTAAGAATATTTAAAAGGTGAATTTATTGACTTAGAAATATATTATAAAGGGATACTTACAATTTCAACAACTACACAGCAACAACTGGTTAAAATTTCATGCTAAAATATTTCAGAGATGCCTTTAACACAAAAAGTGTTATCTTAAATATTTGAAAGTTATATGGGGGTTTGAGTTGAGTTTATATGTTGAGTTGATATGGTTGAAGTTAATTCCACTTCCTCTAGTGTTAATTCAACTTCCCTTAGTGTTAATTTGGCACCTCCCACCACCACTTCAAATTCCCATGAGAGAAAACCAGTTTGAACCAGTTTTGTGCATAGATATATATTTTTTATCTAACTCAAAGAAAAAAAAAAAACAAAACTCTGTGTGTTGTTTAGCTAAATCAGGATAACCCTACAAAGTGTTATCAGTTTACTCTCAAAATGTTAATATAACTCTCGATTTCAGGGTTAAACAGGAACTTTGGTCCAGTGTTACTTCATTAACATTTCCAAAAATGTTAAATTAACTCCAGAACAGATAAACCCTGAGAAAATGTTTAAATAGATTCTGTGAGAGTCAATTTTAACACTTTAACACTCATTTAACACTTTGCTGTGTTAAATTGAGAATAAAAATCATTTGAACATGTTTTTCTGAGATAAAAAAATCAAAGTAAAATTCAACAATGTTCAAAATGCAAAATCTGATGGAACAAATGATGTCATATTGCTCTTATATAACACGTCCCCTTGCAAAGTTCCGGTGCTCAGTGTTGAGTGTGCGTCCTCCCTCTGTGAGTGTGTTTGCATGGCCTTGTGCGCTCTTGTTAGTGTCGCCGTTGGACAGTGTGTGTGTGAATGGGACGTCCCCCTGAGTGACGGCCCGGCCCGGCGCTCTATATTCAGCACAGGCGACCGCGGCGTCTGGGCACAAAGGAGGCTGGATATAATGGGAGGAGAGACACGTGCTGCAGCCAACACAAAAACAACATTCTAATACTTCAAGTCTGCGCAGATCTATCTATATTTATACTGCTCTCTTTCTATTTGCAGTTAATTAGTGTCAGAAAAGTTTTTAATGAGCCAGGAAGAGAAGTGAAACTGTCTCAATAAAAGGTCACTAACATTGTATATATTTATTCATGATTATGTAGTAGTTTTCTCTCTATAGATTAGTTTTTTCATGTGGTACAAATATACTGTCCACATCTCCAAAGCTCAAAATGCTCTGTTCCACCTTGTGATGTCATGTAGTGGTATTTCTCAAGTTAAATATGTAGGTTTGCGAGTTAAACATGTGAATGAAACCAAACTAAACTCTGAATCTGTTTATGATGGAACTACATTATAACAGATCAGAAAATAGTGCCATGTAGGCTCTTTAAGGAAAGTCAGGAATAACTGTGGACAGTTTAATATGAATTAGTTCTGTTTTTCCACATTCTGATGATCTTCATTCACTTTCATGTTGCAGTTGCCTGCATATTGCCTGCACTGTGCAGTAATGCGCTTAGCCTCCATTTGATGTCCACAAACCTCACACGATAAAACATTTGTGTTTAACTTGAAACTAAAATTGATCTGTCTGATAAAACAGGCTTAAAACACTTTCATCATAAAAGCCATTGGGATTTCAAAGTGCTATGGATTGAAAAAAGATATGAAAAAAACACATGAGCATTAAGAAAATCTATACTGCGATCTGATGTAATGTGCATACACGATGGCACCACATCCATATGTATTGATCTGTGGCATCATTCATTTAGTATTTTATTTTAATATTTTATTACAGTCTTTCTCTTTGGTGCCACAGTCAAACGGGCCGGGCAGGGGGCGGGTGCCGGTCGGACGGCTCTTCTGGACTTCTTCAGAACCCACAGACTGCCGCTCCGCCCTTGGCTACTCGGGGCTGGGGCTGGTTAGTACTTGGATGGGAGACCACAGGGAATACCAAGTGCCTTCGTGGAGAAGTAGTGGTTATACTTTTGTTGTGTCCTTGAAAATATAAAACAAGCACCCAGAGTAAAAAATAAAAGCTAAGCTGAAATGCATAAAAAAAACAAACAAACAAACAAAAAAAAAACAGGCTAAAATGTGGAGAGATAATAATAAAAACATTTTTGGTGGGATAAAATGCTCTAAAACTATGGAAGATAATTTGTTCCATCAGATTTTGAACTTTAAACATCGTTGAATTTCTCACTTTGAATTTTTTTACTCTGAAAAACATGTGTGAATTATTTTTATTCTGAATAGTAGTTGCTTAAATTTTAAGTGTCCTTTTTCAATGTAAATCAAAGTCAAAATAAGAATTTCTCATTTTTTCCTCTTTTAAATATTCACCACAAATATTTTCAATCATCAGTGTAAATTTCACAGTGAAAAAAATGTGCAGCAAAGATCCAAGATGCCAAGGCAAGCGCTCTCGATCCAAAGTGATCTGATCTGACTTAGTAACAAACAGGAAATGGTGCAGTGAAGCGATCTGATTGGTCAAATTAGCCTCATCCAAACCTCAAACCACAGATGAGAACCAATAGGAAACAGGATCTGTCCTCCTCACTCACACAGGATCGATTGCTTCTGCCTTGGCATCTTGAATCTTTGCTGCAAAAAATGTTCCTCTATTTTACACTCTCAGTTTTGACTGTTGAATTTGAAGGCTTGAAAATATGCACTGAATATTTAAAAGTTGTATGATTTTTACAATTTTTTTTTCAGAGGTAAAACAATTCAAAGTGAGAAATTCAACGGTATTTAAAATTCCAAATCTGATGTCAAAATTGTTTTATCCCACTAAAATTATGTCCATTTTAGTCTAGGTTTTTTTTTTTTTTTTTTTTTTTTTTTTTTTTTTTTTTTTTTTTTTTCATATTTTAGCTTAGCTTTTATTTTTACTTTGGGTGTTTGTTTATTGTTTTATTTATTTTTTCCAAATCTTGCTATTTTCATAATAATTTGTATGCATATTTTTAGCTCTGTTGGTTACACCATCAATTTCAGTTATGTCCTTATTTGGCCACAACAGGTCATGATTACACAATACCCCAACACTGCTTCTTGGTTTCTTTATTCAAGGGTTTCAAAATGTTCAACAAAAAGGACTAGTGATTAAAAAGTTCAAAGAAATTCAAAATCTGATAGAACAAATGATCTTCCAAGTAACACAGTCCACTTCAAGTCCATGTCCTGTCCTCTCGTTCTGCCATTGAACAGAATCCAGCAGCGGAAAACTAAAAACATCCCGAACATCGGTCACTCAGATGTGCACGGGTCAATTTTTGGGGACCTTCACCCGCCGCACCTGCCCGTAAACCTTTGATTCTATCCAAGCTAAACCCGCACCCGCCCAGACCCATCAACATTCCACCTGTTACCTGCTGTGAAGTGACAGTTTAAATATTGTAGCTATTGTAGCTCCTTGTTTTCTGACTGAACACGGTGATTATGAGAATTTGTACCTGCTAGTGTAATAAATATGTATTTGTATATTGTATATTTAATTCACCTGACCCGCCCATGTGTAATCACTACCCGCCCGCATATTTGCCCGTAAAATTACATAACGTTAAAACCCGCCCGTTTCAGCAGCTATCCTGACCCGGTGCAGGACTCTGCTGTGGGCAGGACGTCTCCTCGCGGTGCCCGATGCCTCCGTGTCCACTTTGTGCTCCTCTGCCTCCCTCTTCCTCATCTTCCATGACCTTGACCTCTTCCCTTTCTCCTGTCTGTACCCATTTTGCCTCATGTTGTGTGCCAAAGTGTAGGTGAAGGTGATTACTTTTGCAGGAGATTGGAGAAAAGACACCAAGGGCAACAACTCGGAGTATTGGAATAACTCTGGAATATTGGAATAAAGTCTGAAACACAAGTCAAAGCATCCACATAAAATCATTATTTCTTTACTGGTGTAAGATACTTGTTTTTGCCTCTGAAATTTATGAAACAAGTCATTGCAGAATGAACTGAGATGTTGGTAAGAGACAAGTTGGATAGAGTTCAGATAGAGACCCTCTGAGGATCTCACCATACACCGTCCCAGCTGCCAGACCAGGGCCAGATGTGTGATTCTCTGCAGATCTGTCCCCGAGGCGGAGGAACACCTGTTTAAACCAGGACAAGTGCTTTGGATGGGGGCCTTTGCACATTTGTTTCACAGCAGAGCCCCAGGGGGTTGCTGGTTCAATGCCAGGTTCAAACAGATACTCCACTCAAGATAACTAAAGACATTAAATGCACCACATGATTCCACCTGTTCTTATTTGTGAGCCTGAACGCACCACAGGAATCAGAAATGATCACACGAAAAGTTTGGTGTGTTTTTGTTAAGTGGATTAAACTTGCAAACTAACAGACAACTAAAAGAATAAAAACATTGTGATGGATTTTTCACTCATAACATCTGACTCGTAATTTGTCATTTGAAAGACTAACCAAATCATAGCTAAAGAAGTGGTGCAAGAAACAAATGTTCAGATCATTTAATATTGTCAACACTGTAGATGTGTTGCCTTATTCACAGAGAGAAGAGGAACTTTACATTTACCCAACTACTGTTACACTGTCAAATAGGTGTAAAAGTATGACTCAGAGAAGTACAGTTTGGTAAATGTAAATATAAAAAAATAAGTGTGGTAGTGTACTTCTCACCTGTACATGTTTTCTTCAGTGCTGTGTGGTGGAGTCTGAGCTCACTGCTCAGACGTGACTCTGGCTTTGTTCTGACGTGGATCACAGACTCGTAAACACTCACACACACCAGCACGTTCTACTGAACACCACACTTAAGACGTATTTCAATGTGACGCTTCAGAAGCTTCACTCACTTCATGCCACTCACAGGGTATGTGGAATTATATTCACTACAGCTTTTATTTTATTTTTATGAACAACATTAAATATTCATGGGTTTCAGCGTTCTATTATCGCCATCATTTTGAGGACTGTTTCCCATCAAAACACACATACACATACAGCCGACAGTCTGTAGCAGACACTGAGGACAGTTACATCTTTATTTATTTGTTTTATAAAGCACTTAAGAAAAAAACAAATCAGTCACATATGGACTGTGTGGGGTGTGTGGGCATAATGTACAGAAACACAGAAACATATGGGCAGAGTTCCGGCTGGAGAGCTCAAGGTAAAGGTGGGAAACACCTCCAAAGGTGGTGGAGAATGACCGAGCCAAGATCCTGTGGGACTTCCAGATACAGACTGGCAGAATGTTGATGGCGAACCAACCAGACATAGTGGTGGTCGATAAGCAACAGAACAAGGCCGTGGTGGTGGACGGTGCAATACCAAGTGATGGGAACATCAGGAAAAAACACAAGAAACTTGAGATATATCAGTCGCTCAAGGAAGAGCTGCAGAAGGCCTGGAAGATCAGAACCACCACATTCATCTCTTTTTTTCCTGTCCCTCCATTAGCTCCATGTCCAGCCGAGGACCCAGCACTGGATCTGTGTCCTCTCTGTGTGTCCACCTCTGTGCCCCCAGGACCAGCGTTACACTGAGCATAATGGAGGACAGATCAGTTTTAATCTTTTAGAAGACATTTCTATTTTAACAATCTTTGCTTGTAGCTATTTGAGATTTCTGCTTTTAAAATGGAAAGTGTGTTATAGAGTGTAGTATTATTATCAGATCAAGCCTCACATTAGCATATATTATGAATGCACCCTAAAACAACACTTTTATTAATTCATTCCTACAAACTAATCTGCCGTCAACTATTACACAAATATGTAGCTTGCATATTAGACTTTCATCAGTCCTTTTTTTCTTCTCTTCTTTTCTTGCCTCCTTGTCTACCCCCATTTTAGGTACAATCGCTCATTAAATATCTCACACACCTCTCTCCACTTTGTATTTCCTGTGTCCTTGTTGCGTTATGGTTTCACTGTGGTCCTTTCACAAAATCTGCGCCAGATCTTTCCCACTGTGTTAAATAAAATATGCCTCTTCTGTGATGGAAACCTTGAATGAAACCTTTCTTCTCCAAAGTGCAGCATACTTAGCCCCCCGATAAAGACCTGCATACAGATTAGAGTCTAGAAAAATCTGCTGACTGGGCCCTGGAGGTTTAAAATAGAAATAATTAGCTGTGATTCAAAATAAAAGATCGAAAGCATTGATTCTTATGGTCTTAAAAATGTGTTAAAAAGAACTAATTTTGTCGCTTTACTGGCTTCCTAATTATTCACAGAAATTATAAGAACTTTCACAAGTTTCAGAGACCAGAGCTGAGTTTTTGAGTCGCATTAAACTTCTCTGGAACTCTCTCCCTTCACATCAGAAACACAGACTCACTAAACACCATCAAAAAACTTCTCAAAATACTCCTTTTCCTCAAAGCCTATACAGCCCCCCCACACACGACTGCTCCTCATTACTGTCTGTCCAGTGTTACTTTATTGTGAAGCTTCTTTGTGTTGATTCAGAAGCCCAGGATTAGATTAAAAGTTGTATAGAAGATTTTCCAAGGAACGGGAATGACAGTGACTGTCTATTATCAGAACTGCAACCACATTCAGAGTTATAATAAAGTTGTTGTGTGAGAGTAGCAGTGCAAAATCTTGGCCATTACTTTAGATTTACAGTTTATGAGCAGTTTATCCTAGAAAACAAGTTCTCTCCTCATCACTACACAGGATTTGTAAATACAACTAACAAGTTACTAATACAACAAGCAGCATCAAACTGACTTTTTCTTTGCATTGAAAATCATGTTTTCAGATACAGGATATTACATTTGTGTCCTGAAAAACGTCTGTCAAACTCTTGGAAATAAAGTTTTCCAATGATAAGCAGAAATTTCCTGTTCATGACGCCATCGCTGGAATGAATCTCAGAGAATCACCTTAGTTTGATTTTGCTCCTTTTCCCCTTCGCTTCTCCTTTCTGCAACCTCACAAACAGACTTTCTTTTGTGGTGAACTGGTCGTGGATTCTTGTCATTGCAAAAAACTTTGTACAAACTATGACGAAGCTCCAGCTGGAAAAAGCCGCTAAGAACCGCTGCATTGGTGCAGTAAACAGCGTCTTGCGTCTGTGGAGTGTGTAAGAGCCGAACATAAATCACGTCATCCCAGTGCACCAGAGAGTCGGTTACACTAGAAGAGTAGAGAGTCTGAGTCTCGTTTTCTATTGGCTGATGTTTATCTGGCCCCACCACCTCCAGAGTCGATGGATTTTCATTTTTTTTTTGTTTTTGGTCATCACAATCATAAGGCTGCTGCATGCCTATACTGCTATCATTGACAATTTGAAACAAAAAAAAAAAAAAAAAAATCCTCCATACAACCCTCAAAACATGTGCAACTGATTGTACAAACTGTATTTTGTTTGATTTTTCATTATTTTGCTTGTTCTTTGAAACAAAACCTAATTGATGCGTCTGCAGACTGGTCAGATCTACAGTGTAATCACTGGATTATTCAAACATGGAAGGAAGGAATCTAAGGAAGGAATCTAAAACCTTTTCAGTCTTGTCTTGGATCATGAGGGAACAATGTTATAACACAGAAGAAAGCTCCAAAAAGTCAATTTGCATAATAGCCCCTCTTTGACTGTGCGTTCCTGCTGCAGCACAATCACAGTGTGCAGCTCTTCATCTCAGCTCCGTGTGAGATGACTACTCACACTCAGGACTCATTTCCTTTTGTTGTCGATAAATAGTGAATTCCATAAAAATGTGTCATAAAAGTAGAACCCGTGCTTCTTCACTGTTCCCTCTTCACGGCTCACTGGGCTAATGGCTTTTGGTTGGTTTTAAATGTTTCCACCCTGACTCAGCCCAAAATCAGAGTGTCTTTGGGTTGAATCCAGCTTCTTTGTCCATGGACTTTTCAGCTGTTCACTAGTTGTACAGTGGCCCCTCGTTTATCGCGGGGTTACGCTCTAAAAATAACCCACAAGTGAAATCTGCAAAGTAGCCAGCTTTATTTTTTTTTACAATTATTATTTAAGTTGCAAAACCCCTCATCACAAACTTTATACACTTTTCTTCTATACTTTGTGTAGTGTTGTGCACTGCAGGTAGCTTTTCTATATAGTCAACAACTCAAATGACATTACATCATACGATTTTTAAAGTCTCTATCTCACTGGATCATTGCACTCCAACTCTAATAAATACGTTCTCATCTATCTGCATATTTTGCTCCATAAACTTCCTGACAGTAATGCCTTTGTTCTATTGGACCATATTTTCCTATTCACTAGACTGTCCTCAGCTCCCTCGCATCTGCCATCTTGATTCTTTTGCGACGATGCTTTGTGTCGGAGCAGAGCCGTGGTGACTAATGACGCTCCTACTCACAGTAATGGGCCCAAACTTTACAGATAACTGGAGTGAGGAGGGGACCACAGTTTAACAGATTCTGCTCTCGTTTCTTACATCACCAACTCTTCCAAGTTCTAAGTTAAAGGCTCTGTATTGTATAAGCAGCTCATATTGTATAAGAGCCAACTGTTTGCGTCTAATTATAAAGCGCTTTATTTACAAGATTCAGGAAGTGTGTGATAGCATGCTAGTTGTTGTTAGCTGTTAACTTTGGCCCACTGAAACATTACACTATTTGTCTATCACCATATTAACTTTAAAAGGCCCATATCACTCTTTTTTGGGGGGTCTATGTTATAATTTTTCCTTATCACAAACATCACATTTACACTGTTCCACCTTGTGATGTCATGTGGTAATACAGGAAGTGCGCCACTGTGTTTTTAAACTCCATGCATCTTCACTGGAATCGTTTTCATAATTTCAGCGCTGGAATTTCCGACAAAAAAAGGTTAAAAAGGTGTTTGTTAAGATGTAAACTACCATCACATGACATCACAAGGTGGAACAGAGTATTTTGAGGTATGGAAATGTGGATAGACTAAAAATAAAAAAAAATAAATAAAAAATACAACTCCAGGTCTGTTTTTGAGGCAGTAACAACATTCTTACGGGAATCCTCTATAAATTAAAATATTTAATTTTGTCATCTTGCATCTGCAGATTTATATGGGATATGTAGGTATAAAAATTAAGGTAGGTTAAAAATTTCTCAAAAATAACTAAAACAAACACAACCAAACTAAAATGACAAGCTTGATATTATAATCAAATGGAACAAAAATAAATAAATTCCTGTTGAGGTGCAATTGCAAGAAAGTTTTTTAATTTTCAATAACGTTTCATCAAAAAAACCCTTCATCAGATCATTTTTCTTGCATTAGAAAACAGTACAAAAAAATGGCTGCCAGCTCAAAAACCCCAACAAAAACAGTTAGTCACATAAAAAACATTCTCATAACAATGTAGAAATGCAAAAAAATGCAAAAATTCAAAACTTGACTGGAAATGCTTGTTAAAAGTCTACATGGACACAAAACAAACATTTCCACAAAAATCTACAAGCCGGCCTTCTTCTTGGCTCTTCTTTCTCAAATGTGAAAACCCCGAGAGCCAAAGTTCAAAGTTTGGACCGGACTGCTCATATGCACGTTTAGTTTAGATCAGAACTTTATGTACCTGACATTTTCTACGTACTCTTCCTAAATAAGACCTCTGACCTTTAACTTTACCTGGAGCTGTGACCTGGTTGATAAGAATAATCCCACATTATGTTCCAGGGGCAGAGCTGTACTAAATGTCAAGGCGAGTCATTAAGGTGCTCTGAATGTATAATGTAAGTGAGGAATAACTTTGGACCACTGCACACTCTTAAAATGAAAAAAAAAATTATTAATAATAATACAGAAATATGAACTGATAAACTAATACAAGAATGTCTCACCAATCTTCACTGAGACAAGAAGCACCAGAGCCTCCAGCTGAAAAGTTACACAGTTCCTCTTTAAAACCGTCTCTGTCTACTTTTCCTCTCAGATTTATATATTCATTTATTTACAATTTTGACCATTTTACCCTTTGAAGTCTATTTACCTTAAATGATGAAAAATGTGCATAATTACTTTATTTATACATAAATAAATACATTTTGTTTATTATTTATTTCTTACATTTATGCCAGGAAACTACCTCTGTAAACCAGACCTGGGCATAGTCCAGCTCCCGAGCTTCATACGGCCCTTTGGTGGACTGGAATAAAAGGTTACAGAATAAATCATTACAGAATTACAGAATAAATCATTTTACCTCATGCACGGACTAGAGCTGCTATTTTAGAGGTTTTTTAATAACATCATTTTTTTGTAGGCAGCCTTACATTTTTATTGCTGAGTCATGACAAACTCTTACCAGTTTGACTAGCCTCAGAACAATGAGATTTTCTGCTTTTTTTTTTTATAAAGAAATACAATTCATTATGGAGAATTGAGTTAACCCTCTACAATATTTTCTGTTTCTCATGTGGCCCTATTGAAAAAATAATGTAGGAGTTTTTGCAATGCAAGATCTTTTTTCCCTGTCCTCCTGCAGTGTCTCAGTTTATGCTTTGCAGATGTTTGTCAGCACATTATTTACAGTATGGATGCTTTTTAAAAGAGGTTTTACCATCGCACCTGAACCTGTGTCCCCAGAGACTTAACCTGCATACAGGACACATTATATAATGATATTGATTGTTTTATGTCCTGTTACGGCCCCAGCTCAAAAGACAAAGAAAGGACACGGACATGGCCTATACTTGAACCTGTGTTCAGGCATTTCTTTTAAAAACATAGTGTTCATAGTGGACATGGCTGTGGTCACATGGCGGCTGCACTCAGGCTTTTATAGTCCTGTGGTGAATGACGGGCAGGGCATCTGAGACAGAACACAGCCCCTGGAGAGAGTAGAGGGGCCGTGACACTTACTGTTCATACATTTATATAATTTATGTCTTATTGATGCCATTCTCTTTTTTTAATTGCCACTTATTTTGGGATTATTATCATTTCTTTTTATATATATTTTACTCTGTGTTAATGTAATATAGTGTGATGTGTGAGCTACTGTGTCCATTTCCTTTGTGAATCTGTAAAGTCTAAGTGGAAGTTTAAGTCTATCCAAGTGTTTCTCATTTTCAGTTTATGTTCAGGCTCATGTGAAGCTCAGTACCTCCAGAATTCTCTCCCTGCACTGACTCAGGACTAGTGCAAGTTCTGGGCTTTAGGGAGTGACTGTTGAGCTCAGAGGGAGACATTTTAGGTTTAAACACACTGGATTTCAGCTTTACTCATTTTACTCACTGGAGGCCTTTTATATACTGCATCAAAACTTTTATGAAAAACATACACAATAACTGAATCCATTTTATTCATAGATTTATGCCTGATGTCGCTATATGCAAGATTTGTTCCTATTTGACAGTCTCATCTCATCTTTTTTTTTTTTTTTGATTGATTAATTTTTATTTTGAATTTGTGCCAAAAAAGAAAGGATAATCAAACATGATGAGGTTTCTAATGTACATTGATTACTTAACTTTACAAATAATTACATAGAGCAAAATAAATGATGCTATGGTCGTACAAACTAACCATAATCCTACGGTATTAAACCTAACCATAACCCTAAAAATAATGATGAAGAAAGCACAAAATGTGTCATTTATGATCGAAAAAAGGTAATGTTAAAGAAAAGCATGTGTTTTGTTAATAGTCGTGGTTTATTTGTGAATTTATTGCACGAGGTTAGCACAATGTTTTATATGGTCGTCTCACACAGATGCTTTTGAGAGAACAGTTGCAGGCTGTAGTAAAGAGGAGATCCAGTGACTATACTAAGAGGATGCTCAGGTTATATAGAGCTGCCAGGAAACAGGAAGTCTAAAAGAACTATTATTAACCATGATTCATTTTTGTGCAACACAACCTGGAGGATAATGCCATAAATCCACCTCTGCGCGGCGTTACTCAAACTAAAACTCAAACAAAATCCAAAATAGCTTTGAGTTTCCGTGACATAACAGTTTAAAGAGCACACATGTCAAACAGAGCTGGGACAAAATGGTCTATTTGCAGATATTTGACCTGGTTCTAGTTGCGTTTTCTGTTCCCAAAAACAGGATTTGCTAAACACCCCGGGCTTTTTTTCCTCTGGTGACACAGATCCACCCCCTCTTTCTCGCACAAATATACGTTTAAATGTCTAATTTCTGGCCTAATTTTGCTTAGAGGTTTTCTTTTACAGCAAGATGGTTTTTCTGCTTGGGCTGGTTGTACTTTTTAAAGCTTTGAATGGACTGCAGACCTCCTCCAAGTTCACGTCCCCACATGCTCTGAGGCCTGAGGTCCAGCTCCAGCTCACGGTGCCTAAAACGAGCCTTAAAACCAGGGGTAGACGACCTTCTCAGTGGTCGGCCCCAAACTCCGGAACGCTCTGCCCACCCACGTCCCAGCAGCCCCCACAGCGGAGGGTTTTAAGTCTCGTTTTAAGACCCACTTCTATTCTCTGGCTTTTAACACCGTGTGGGTTGTGTGATTCTCTGTGTCTTTTACATATTTGTATCTATTTTATTGCTCTTATTCGATTATTTCTATTCTTTGTTTTTGCTCTTGTTTTACGGCTTTGAGACTAGTATAACTGAACTTGAGTGCGTTATTTTATCTTTGTTCTATTATTGCTGTTCTTACTGTGTATTTGTGCAGCAGTTTGTGAAATGTGCTATAGAAATAAAGTGGATTGAATTGGATTGGATAAAAGGAAACACTAGAAAAACTAGAAAACCAGGATGTTTCAAAGGCCATGTACCA
>KN499149.1:0-12066 GCA_000787155.1 Scartelaos histophorus | reverse complement strand
CAGCTATTTTTTTACTTTTTAATTCAGTAGAAATTGACAATTCCAGGGCAGAAATCATCCAAATGATTCTAGTAAAGGTGCGAGGAGTTTAAAAACACAGTGGAACACTTCCTGTTTAACCACACACTCCAAATTTCTCTACTCTGGCCAAGATTATCAGATTATTCATCTTGTTTTTAGATTTATTATCGACTTACTAGAGTAGAAACAGCTTATTTCAGTCTAGAGGGAGTTTATTTTAGCTTTTATTCAGGTCATTTCATGATTTTTAAGTCATTTTCTGATAGATTTAAGTGTATATCTTACATTTTGGCCAATAAGATCAGAAAATAAATTAAAAACTAGAAACTAGATACTTAAAAAAAAAAAAGAAGTCCCATGACAGAACAGAAATGACGCTTTCCTAAATGTTTTTATGATGATGTTGAGCTGTATCAGAACAAATATAAGAGCACATAGTTTAGTGCCATTTAATGTTGAGTACAGTCTATTCCTTAATTTAAAAACTGAGTTTAAATTTTAATATTAACACAAGCACAGGTTCTTCCCATACATCCTCATCTGCAAGTCTGACAACAGCAGCATTTTCCAGATAGAATTGCTGTATTGATTGTTGTAGCTTTAAACCTTGTGCGTAACGTTTATTCATCAAAACTGTACCTTGTGTTTGGGGAGAGCGATATGGACAAAAATGAAACTTGATATTTTATTGGATTGTCTTGAAAACAAAAATCAATGCAGTATAACAGAAATTTGTCAAAGGAGATGGTCGACTTTTAAGCGAGGTGAACTCTGGAGACGCATCGGTAAAGTCTCACTCTTATTATTCGATATAAAAAGTGAGCTTGGACACTCTTCCAGCTCCATCGGCTCTGGCTTCAATCCACTTTGTACTGAGAAAGTGTTACCAGCATCTCTGTAACTCCTGCTGTCAGGTAAGGCGACCAGATTGGGCTTATCAAAAAGGAGGAAACCAGGTTCAGGGGCGAAAAAATTGGGAATATTTGTGTTTTAACTGGGAATTTCTGTTGGTGTTTGAATTTAATATTACAAATGTGTGATATTATGTTTATCAGTGGGTCTGTGGTCCTCACCAGGGGAATTTTGGACTATTTACTGTATTTCATTGCATTTCAGAGGTTTACCAAGCCAGGGATTATCTGAGCCAAGGCACATTTTTTCATTGACAAAATCAGAAGGAATAACACCAAAAAGTCGTTTAAAGTCGTTCCCATCAACATGCCTTCAATAGAAATCAAATAAACACAAAGAAAAATAATAATTGTTCATATTTGTACCTACTTGGGTAATAAATAGTGTATTTTTTGGACTACAAGGTTTTTCATGGTTTAGGTGGTCCTGTGACTTATATAATAAAATACATAATTTCCATATCATTTCTTGCGGCTGTCATTTTCACACTGACAAAGAAATGATATGTAAATGATATATTATAGGGCGCTCTAGGCTTGTGTGCCAGTATCTTCATGCTATCACCACCGTCACTTGGCGATCTACTGCACATGTCGGCTGCAGAGACGTTGTGGTGTCTGGTATCTAGTAAATCTGGAGAGACTTATAATCAGGAAAATACTATAATTTGTTATCAAAAAAATATTTTTAAACCAAATAATTGAACACCAGACAATCTCAGCACAGTGGTTGAAAAACACTCCACTACGCAATAGTTCAACATAATCTAACCTGTATCGACAACATTTTAAGCTGGGATTTATTTGGAGTTTGAGACGTGAAGAACTGCGTTATTGCATCCAACCTCTAAACAGAAGCTAATATTCCTTTGTAATAATATGCTTAACAAATGCATTTGTGCTTGTTGTGCTGGAGAAATGCCGGTGATTGTGATCATGGAAGTATAATAAGATCTTACTGTAGATCCATGATTGTGCCTGATCAGACGAGCAAAGATTGTTGCGAAAAATAAAAGTCTAGCACTCCGAGCTGTCACCTGATAGAGGCAAAATTGCAGACATTTTGTCAGAATTTATAAATTCCTCCCTGATGTTTTTTTGGGTCCCAAAAGCTGAACATGTCCGGGAAAAAGATGTCTCTGAAAAAGAAGATGTCTGGTCACCCTACTGTCAGGCTCCTCACTTTGGTCTTAAAATGTTTGTACGAACCCACTCTACATGATCCTGGAGTTTTTATTGTGGTAATTGTGCGGGTAATGTAAATTCCTATTCTAAATACAGAACTTGGCTCCAGATTTGCTCCTGTAACTGCTGCCCTCGTGAGCTTTATTTGACTGAAGCTGAACGCTGTGGGTGACACACTCCCTTAGTCCATTTCTTGATACAGTCTGTGGCTTCATGCAGGGTCGCCATGGATAGAGGAAGAAGAAAAAAAAACTTCTCAAATCACACAATTCAATATTCCTCAACTTCTGTCCTTTGAACTGCACATGTTGCACTTCTTAGTTGGTCAAATTCCCAAAATATATGTGTAACTTTTGTGGTAGTGGGTCTGTTAAATGCTGTTCTCCAATGGGATGTTATTGGTTATGACATTAACCCTTTCTATCTTCATGGAGACCAAACCAGACCAAGTTACAGGTCAGATCTGTGGAGATTCAACACTACTCACAATCTGAACACCTGTTTTTCTTGGTATTTTTGAGCTCTAAAACCACCTGTAATTGAATTAATGTAAAGTAGACCTGTTTAATGTCACACTGTGGAACATTTCAGGTAGAGCAATGGCATATCCGTAGAAACAAGCAGCTGTTTTTGGCTAATTTACTCAAATGTGTGTTCCTGCTGTACTTGCCTTACTTTAAGTGGTATAACATGGAACACCAGCTGAACAATGCACAATACAGCCCCTTTAAAGCATTTCCCTGCTAATTTAACAGCACACGTTTGGCTAATGTGTCCTTATTGCATTTGGAATCCCCCGCACAGCCTCCCTCTCCTCTCCCATCTCTCCGATCGATCGGTCGAGCGGGGAAACGAATTACGCCACAGCCCCTCCACCTCAAGGTCACCCTCTGCAGGCAGGCCCCCAGCAAGCCCACCACCGCGCAAACAAGCCCGGGGTCACGGGGGCCCCGGGGTATACAGGTGTGGAGGTGGCTCTACCTGACACCGAGAGAGGGAGCGGAGAGAGGGGTGTGCTCGGAAAAACAAAAGGCAGAATGCAACGGCGGAAGGAGGGAAGTGCAGAGATAGGACTAGAGCTGTTAGATGGGATTTATGATCTTATATAGTAACAGTGTTATTGATACTTTGCAGTGACATCCCATTGGGGGTGTTCAGGAGTTACCATGGTGACACCGTGTACACAACACTACCAAACAGTTTTAAAATTTATTGAAAAAAAAAATATTCAAAGTACATGTTTTCAGGAGCCTCTGAGTAATAGAAGTGTTCATGATCTTGTTTAGAATTTTGATATTTAATGTAAATGGTGAGACTGATGGCTAATGCTGTTTAGATTGTGACCGTAATTCATTGTTTAACAGCACAAACCTGCTCACCTGTTGTTCTTCCAGCTGAGCCAGTTCTCTGTGGTCAAATTGTATTAAATTAAAGCTCAGACTAAAGCGTGAGGGGGAAACAAAGGCGAGCATTTCTTTTTTCCATAGGGTCAGGCCAAAACAGTTCTGCAAAATATTAATTGTATTTCTTTCTAAAAAGCAGTAAATAGCATTGTTTTGACACACTGGTCAGACTAGTAAGACTTTATGTTTGACTAAACAATGAAAAAGTGAGGCTGCCTTCCAAAAATTTTAAATTAAAAAAAAAATTGCTTAAGTCCACACAGAGGAAAAATTATAAAATATGTTTATTTTGTAATTCCAAATGATCAGGACTAATGTAACAGTGCTTCAGACAGAGCAGTGCTTGCAGTTAGCATCAAAGCCCCAGAGAATGTTGAACATCAGCTGCAATGTATCAATAAACTGTTCTGTTCAGATGCTTAAAGTAGGTGTGTGGTGCAGTGGTTAACACTCACCCCTCACAGCAGGACGGTCCTGGGTCTCAGAATCTTCCCGTGTGGAGTTTTCAGGGTCTCCCTGTGTCTCTGTGTTCCCTCTGGGTTCTTGCCCAAAATACAACAGTATCTGTAAATCTCCAAACCAAAAGTTTTCAAATCAACAGTTGTAACTACTTTCTACACACGTCTTGCCAAGTGACCGCACAGAAGACAGAAATTCCAAAAGGCAGACAGACTGAAATGAGTGTCTGAAAACAGATTCCAGCAGCTCCATGCTGCTGTGTGCACTTGTGTGGTGCAGGCGTTTGTGTATTGTGTATTCTAACACTTTAGCTCACATTAGCATGAGCTGTCAAGCCCCCACAACAGGGAGAGCACCTGCAGCATGCTAACGCAGGAGGAGCAGGACTACAGGGCCAGTGCTTTTCTTCAGGAGAACATTTATTCTACAACTCCAGAGTAATGCAGTTTAAAAATCAAACAACGATTTCTACTGGTAACCTCCAAATCTATGGTAGAAATGATTTGGTATTTGTGACGAGGGGACATTGATATAACGTGGGAGAAAGCCCCAAAAAGTCCATTTTACATAATACCCCTGTGGAAATAAATGGCTCCATTGTATAAAAAAATGTTGGAATGTGGTAATTCCAACAATGTGGTAACGGAATCAGGACCGAATCTGATGAATTACATGTTTGTATTGTGAAAACAGTTGAAGCTCCTGTATTACACAAAACGCACTCTTGTGAGCTTTAAGTTTCCTCCTCAAAAACACATTCACATGTTTAAGTAATCCTTTATTATTAGTCTGTCTATATCTCCAAAGCTCTAAATGCGGGGTTCCACCTCCTGATGTCATGAAGTGGCAGTTAAAAGCTGCTGTTATGCAGGCCCTTTAAACTCTCATCCAAATATTCAACTCAATTGTGAACAGAACAAATTTAGCTCAGGGCAAAAAGTCAAAGCTGTGGAATACCAATTTGAACATTTCAACATGTCCTCCATTTTGAACTGCTAACATACTAGTGTGCGCTCGAAGGATAATAATGAGTCACCCTTAAAAATACACAGAGTTTTTTTCCCCATCTCAGACCTGCTAGCATCGCGAAGAGTCAGCTTTAATGAGCCTCTATACACCGCAGTGCCTCTAGCTGTCCAGTAGCTCTAGTTATACCGTTAGCTACTTGAATCCTGCATCTGTTGACATACTACAGGCTCCAGCGGGGTGCTTATTTCCAGGTATGGGAGTCCGCTGATGCCCAAACTAGCTAGCAGCTGGGGTCGTTAACAAGGTTGCGCGATTGCCCCTGGGAACTTTACCGCAACAATCCGACCTCACCTCCGGACTAATACGCCAAGGCGCTAGTCCATTACCTTTTCACAGTCTTTTTTCGCACCATTTTTCCGAGCAAATGGAGCGTTTCTGATACTCCCGCGCACCCCGGCTACCCGTGATGCATTGAGGGGCCGCCGGGCGTTAGCTGTCTGGAAGGCAGGCAGAGGCTAATGAAGGGAATAGGACTCGGAGGTTGTTGCGCGGGGAATTAGGCGGCGAGCGTCTCGACAGGTCGGGGTTGTGTTTGTTTAGGCGGATGCTCGGAGGTGCTGCGGTGATGGATGAACGGGGGCGCGGGGGGTTCAGAGCAGACGCTGTTGGTACAAGAAAATAATCAACATGGCGTGGAAACTGTCAGCCCTGTTGTGGTTTTTTTTCTAATTTGAATTTTTCTCAAAGGTCTCAGTAAATCAGAAATCTTCAAAATGAGGTGGTGAAGGGGGAATACTTAGTAGGGCTGTCAAGGATGGAAAATCTGGTACTAAAACATTAAAGCTATTATCAAGTTAGATACTCAATTTTAAGTATTGATACTAAAAAACTCCCATTCAAAGGACATAAATGAACCTTTCCTTTGTAGAATGATCATGTATTAAGTCTATTCCTTAGTATTTATATCAAGTCTGAAATGTTAGTATTGTGTAAAGTAAGTACGTACTTATATCAAGGTGAAAATGAGAAAAGCAAGTGGTTTCTATTTTAATTTAGAACAAAATAAATGTCTTAAATTGAATAACTGTAAGATAACTGAATACTGTACTGTGGAACATTTTAGGAGAAGAAACTTTTGCCCACAAAGTCATACTGTACTGTGGAACATTTTAGGAGAAAAAACCACAAAGTTACATGATGCACATTTTAAAGGAGCTGGTTACTTTTTACTTAATAGTGAAAAACAACTATTTTTGCCGAAGTCCAGTCTTAAAGGTTGTATGGAAAGAACAATTAATGAAACAATGAATAGCTGTTTTCAATCAAACTCCCGACATTTTTAGCGTATCTGACTTGCTGGCGTGTTGGGATTACGTGGTTTATTTACGCATTCCACATATGCAAGACCAGGGGCGGACTTGGACCAAAAAAACACCCTGGACTTTTCATGCACCATTCGAAACCCAGTCAAACTTGGTCCACTATATCGCTACTGAGGACCGGGCGACAGGAACGCTCCATGTCCACCAATGGACTGGCAGAACGTACAAACTGCCAGTCCGCCCCTGCACGTCGTTTACAGGGCACGGCGGTTCTTAGCGGCTTTTTCTAACTGTAGCTTCCTCACAGTTTGCGCAAAGTTTGTTGCCATGTCAGAATCCACGACCAGTTTGCCACAAAACAAAGTCCGTTTTTGAGGTCAAGAAGAAGAGGAGGGGAAAACGAATGAAGCCAAGCTAAGGTGGAGCTGGAGACCCTTCAGAGACGTGATGGTGTCACTGAAGATTCGAAAGACTGGTTGCTAAATGACTTCTGGACAGGAAACTTCAACAGCAATTCGTTCTGAACGGCCGTAAACAAGCATGATTTCTAGAGTAAGGAGGACGTTGGGAGAGGATTTTCTTCTTATGGAGCTGTGGAGGAGGGGGGTGGTGTCACGCATGTGCAACATTTGAAAAAGGTTGAACAATGGTTTGCTGTATTTCTCTTTCACTGGAAAATCCTCTGTACAACCATTAATCCTGACTTTTTTAACACGTTCCAGCTTCCTAATTATTCACAGAGATAAGTTGATAATCACTATTCACAACCTCGGTCACGGTCATGCTAACCGAATTAGGCAGCGGCCATGTCGACAGCTTGTGGTTGTGTTTGTTTAGGTGGGTGCTTGGAGATGTGGTGGTGATGGATGAGCAGGGGTGCGGGAGGTTGGAGCAGTCGCTGTTGGTCCAAGGGAAAAATCAGCACAGTGTGGAAACTGTTGGCCTTGTTGCGTTTTGTTTTTTCATTGGATTTTTCTCCGTAAATCATGAATCTTCTTACTGTATATTTCAAAATGACCAAGCATTGCCCTGGTTGTAAAGGTATTAGGTAGTGAAGAAAGCCAAGCAAAACCATACTCTTGTTTAATCATGGTTTTTATGTCTAAAATGTAATACCTGTAAGATAAGTTAATACAATACGGTTTACATTTACATTTTAGGAGGTAAAGCCTTAATAGTGAACCTCAATAGTGAAAAAACGACTATTTTGCAGCAATCCAAACCTATTCCTTACTTTCTTGAGGTAAAGCCTTAATAGTGAACCTCAATAATGAAAAACAACTATTTTGCAGCAAAATACCTATACCTCCAAACCTATACCTTACTTTTTTATAGCAAACCTATTATGCAAAATGTATTTTTTCTGAGCTTTTACCCATGTTATTGTTGCTTCCCTTCTTATTTACCCTCAGAAGTTGTATTTTGAGTGATTACTGCACATTTAATTTTCTTGATACGCGTAGGATTTAGCAGTATCACATAGTCATTTTGATAAAGGATGAAGAAACCCGCTACTCTTCCACAAATCTGTGGCTACACTGCACATTTCTCTGATCTGACCAAGATTTTCAAACTTATCAGGTTATTCATCTTGTTTTCAGATTTATTCTCTGCTTACTAGTTCCGAGGCGGCTTCATTTCTAGTCTAGAGGGAGTTTATTTTAAGAGAACTTGTCCAGTAAAACGATCTTGCTGCATGGACAGATCATTTCGCTCCTTTTAAGTCATTTTCTGAGAGATTTAGTGTGTTTAGAAGTGTTTATATCTTATATTTTGGCCAAGCTTTTGCAGCGTATCAGTGGGAGTTGCAGGTTCTTTATGATGACACTGCAGTTTATTATATTATGATCTCCAAATGATAACAGAATAATCCACAGGTGTTGTAGATTGTGACTATAACATAATACATGTACTATTCCAGAGTCCTAGCATTTTAATTACTCACCAAGATGATGATAATTTTACGCAACTTTATTCACAGTCATGCTAATCACTACCAGCATGCCTAGGGTGCGTGATTTTCAAAATACAAAACTGGGACACTCCCGGTTTGGAGTGGTTGATGATGATGAAATTCTGAAACGAGTGCATAATTCAAATTGTCATGCACTTTGCCCGTTCATGACTTATTCACGACTAACATGAGAGTCAGTATAGTCACATTTTCTTTGTGTTTTGGTGATTTTTAAGCAGATTTTATGTATTTTACCTAAACAAATGACAGTTTATGCGTCTTTACTGTTTGGAGGGATCAGATTGGTCAAAAATATGGACATCTGGGACATTTTTTTGGATAAAACTGGGACAAATCACTGGTTTAGGATAAATCTGATGGGATATCGGACACAGGGCTCAAAACTGGGACTATCCCTGGTAAATAGGGACATCCGGACTCCCTAAGCGTGCTTACAGCTCACCAGCCTTTCTTCCTGGTTTGCCAACTATAAAAACAGTTTAGAATAAGATGCAGACACACACAGCGGTCTCATATTGACCCCAAGAGACTATTTACTGTTTATTATACGCGAATAATTAGGTACAACCTTTTAAGCATAACAACGCTATCAGGCTAATGAAATATAAATGAATATATATGTCCTCTTTGGGTTCAAACTCCCTCAGTAATATAGCATTTAACTTTTTTTCCACATTAACATATCAGAGACTTTGCCCAGGTTCAAATATCGTCTTTGAGTGTCCTCGTGCTTAGCTAGCTGGGGGCATTAACAGTCTAAATGTCACTATCCAGACTTGTTGCTAACTTCATTGAGCGCGCTTATCTCTTACCCCGGGGCCACAGTATCTCTGGAGCTGTCTGGTCCCCTCTGTGCGGCGCCCTCACATAAATCCACTCTAACTACTGCCCGAGTTTACCCACTGTGTAAAAAAACGGCGCAAAGGAACGACGGCGGGGATTTGAGACAGGCGTACGCTTTATTTTACTTTCGGGTGTGATTTTGCCACTGTAAGAAATGGTCCACTGTTCACATAAAGGTGAGTTATTTTAATTTATACCACGGTCGGTCCAATCACCAGTCCACAGTCCTGCGTTAATACTGCATAACGCAAAAGTAGTCCGGCAACAGTCAAATGGATGTTCTATACAGCGACGGTAAACAAATATTCTACTGCTGTGGGTAGAATTTAGTAACACCAGTTGAAACATGGATATAACTGATATTTTGGACATTTACAGACTGGGAACAAGCTTTTAACATTTACAAGAGAGGCATTTCAGTTTGTAGCTGTGGCATAAGACATTAAATAACTTAAAGAACTCCGTTGTACATTGTGGTGTTTGGAAACAGCGGGAACTATATATGGGTCCATGACGTTTACGATTGACGTTGATTGGAAACAGCGGGAACTATATATGGGTCAATGATGTTTAAGGACTTTCAGGAGGCAATTTTAAAATGTAGTTTCTATTGAACTTTTTCAAATATTTACAATGTCAGGAGCATAAATCTATGTTTTACTTTTACATGAAGCAGTTTTAGTGTTTTTTTATGTACATAAATTGGCTACAACCTTAAAAAATGTCATGTGGTGCGACCGAGAATAACCTTAAAATGAAAACATAGTTGGGATGTTCATCTAAGTTCTGAGTCATATGAACATGATTTTGATATTTGAAAAAAATGGACATGCTCGGACAATATTTGTTTGAATTTTATGGGGAAATATTCATAATTTTATGTGGGACTACAAAACACTTCATAAAATAAATGTGATTAGATTTAGAGTCATTTTAAAGAAGTTTAAAAATCATGAGTTAAGGGCGAACGGTCGCACCACATGAACATTTGACACTTTAAGGACAAAAAACATGCAGAATAACTCAGGATTTGTGAAAAACTGATTTGGTTCCATGGAGGTCAGAGGTTCTACAGGTATGTGGGGAATTATTATGAAATTTGAACCTTTGTTCCATGGAGGTCAGAGGTTCTACAGGTATGTGGGGAATTATTATGAAATTTGAACCTTTTTAACTGAAGAAATTGCAGTTGGACACACGTTATGTCATTGACCCATATACGATTATTCTTTGCTGTTTCAGTCCAATTTACACAATGGAATAACTTATTAAGCACTTTTAAGACTTGTCAAGGCAGTTCTAAAGGAAAAGTAGTATATTCACCATTTTGTTGCCTCCACAAAATATTGTTATAAATATCATACCATGAGTTGCATAGCGTGAAAATATCATACGCATCAAGAAATTTGGGTATCGTTACATTCCAAATAATGAGTTGAGTTTATACATGATTTCACAACTTTCAGAGCAGAGCAGAGTTTTGCGGCCACAGTAATTATAACCACGTCTAACATGCTAAGTGTGTAATTCCTGTTTCTCGAACAATGCTTTACCTCAAGAGCTGCTTACCTATATGTGTACTGGTGCAAAACAAACTTAAAAATGGGTACACGAACTTTAAAATGCTAAAATCTAATCTCTACTCAATTTGTATTGTATTGTCTTTAATTATAAATCCTATATCAATCCTATGGGCATGTGACAAATTTGGCTCATTAATAATCAGAATATGCCATGAAAAGATCTTTTTATGATCTTTGCTAGAAATAGATGTTGTGAATGTAGTGAAGTATAATTTGACCCTAAAAGACATCATGCAAATAAACCAACAATTAAGGCTTTTTCGCCTGTAGTCCCTTCCTCACATTCAGTTCCTCTAAATCTTCTATAAATCATGTACAAACATGGTCCAGGCGATGAGGGACTTCTCTACGAGGGGGACCCCATTAGAGCTGCAAAGGAATGCTCTTGTCACCTTAATTATCCAACGCGCGAAAGGCTAACCTACGTATGGCTAACCGCTAATTAACGGAGGGTGCGGATTGAGTAGAAAAATGAATGCTTGCTCTGAGACGTTGAAGAGAAGGGTGGTACAGGAGAAGACAAAGAACTGCACGCGAAACGATTGCGCTGCGCCTGGGGTTAGCCTCGTGGGAGTTAGCGAAGAAAGCTAAAACAAGGGGGCGGGTTTACAGGGACTGGAGTCAGCAAGATTCATTGGCCTCCAGCGGCTTTATTGTGTGTGTTTTCCCGTTTCTACTCTTCCTTTTGTTGGGAAAAATATATCTTTACAAAGCTGAGATGCTGTCTTTGCATTCAGGAGCTAATAGACAGTGATAGATAGACTTAAGAGAGTGTTGTTTAATGTTAAAATGAAGGATTGCAGCCAGGAAACCTTCTAGGTAGGTTATTTGATAAGATGAATGAAAGTGCCAGTTTTCCTCTTTATATAGTATAGTTTGTTCTTACACTATTCATAATACAAGCACACAGATGTTGAATCAAATAGGGCTGCATCATTTTGTAAAATCGTGTTAATAGTGCATAAAAACTACAGGGACATTAACATTTGAGAAGATTTTTCTATAAAAAGATTTTGTTATTATAAACCTTCTCTAAATCATTGAGATTTGATTACTTTGATTACTGGGCCAACACAAACTGCAGCTTTAATTTGTTTGTTTTTTCTTGTCTGTTTCCCATCTTCAAGGCTAACAATGCAGGTTTCACCAGTGTATAGAGATATCTATTTTAGTGACTAAGTCCATTATTCCGCTTAATTTTTTTTTTACCCAAGCACTGCATAAAACAGTGTTGCCCTATTCAAAATGACAACTGTAACCACACTGCAAAATGCTTGACCAAAATGTAAGAGATAAACACACTCTATTAGAAAATGACTTAGTAGTGAAAGTAGTGAAATGATGTGTCCCGCAGCAAGATCATTTTCCTTCTCTTCAGATAAACTCCCTCTAGAC
>KN499141.1:13085-34958 GCA_000787155.1 Scartelaos histophorus | reverse complement strand
TTGAATCATCTTTTAAAAATAAATAGCCAATTCCCCGCTCGATTTATATACCTTTTGTTTTGCATTTTCAGCTCATGAATTGACATCGGTGTGTGGTCCGATTCTGTCCAGAGAGGATTTTTCCCTGTGGTCACTTTGTCCGCAGTATAATGTAAGTAGGCTACCGGGAATGCGCCCAAAAACTGTTATGAAAAAAAGGAAAAAAGAAAAGAAGACAGGCGAAAGCAACGCGATGTATTTGAGATTAATGTGGACCTAAGGGAGGCTTATATATGGAAGTCAAGCGTAAGATTATTCCTTCTCAAAATCAATAAAATGGCATTAACAAATCAGATCAGTGTGCCAAGAAGAAAAATGGCTGAATTTGCAACGCAGCGTGACCCAGTTTGACAGAAAGTAACATATGATGAAGTATGTATGCATATTTGTTGCCACTCTAAATTCAATTGTGTCACGTGGGAGATTTATCTACAATGCCTTTTTTATTCTGTTATTATAATTGGATGCATGCGCTGCTGCAGATTGAGTTGTAAAAGTCTGGGTACAGGGAATTGATTGTGCAGTGTAAAGGGATAAGTGATAGCCAAAATGTCTTCTATTGTTAACTATTAGGTAAATATATTTAAGTTACAACATGGGTCTGCTTATTTCGAAAGTGAAAAGTAGACAGGAAATAAAAGTAACTTATGTTTTGCATAACTATTTTTGGATGTAACACTCTATTTACCACTGGTGAAACAGAAAATATGACTATCGCAGTTCTATTTTATAAAGTTAAAGCTGTACTATAGAATTTTAGTAGCTTGTCTCCATGGATACTGCTTAATGATGTCAACTTACAGGTCAGAATCATAGACTGTGTACATATAAAAGGACATTGTTAACCCGCTAGGCATCGCCCAATAGGAAGTGAGCGTGGGGGCATTTCCATCGACTCTGGCTCCAATTGATTTTACTTTTTTTTTTTTTTTTTTAAATGTTCAACCCTCTCTCTGTAACTGGTGCAGTGAGCCTTGTTATTTTGGTCTTAAAATGTTTGTATTAATCCACTCTCCAAATATGCTCCTATAACTGCTAGCACCATGAGCTTCATTTGACTGGAGTCGGTTGCTATGGGCGATGCTAGAAACTCCATTAGTCTACTTCTATATACAGTCTATGAGGAGAATGCACTGCAAAATTTCTTTAAAACTCATATCAGGTTATTCACATTCTTTTCAGATTCAGATTATATTATATACAGATTATTTACAGATTATATATTATTTCAGATTGTAAATATACTAGTTCTGAATCTGCATATTTTTTGTCTAAAGGTAATTTATTTAAGATAACTTGATCTTGCTGTTTGTGTATTTAATTTCGTTTATATGTTTAGATTTTAAATTTTGGCCAAGCTTTTTTGCAGTGTCCATTTTGAAAAAAAAAATTGAGCTATAAAGACATATACACTTATTACATATACACTTATTACATGTACTTATAAAGACATATACACTTATTACATATACACTTATTACATTTACTTATAAAGACATATACACTTATTACATATACACTTATTACATGTACTTATAAAGACATATACACTTATTACATATACACTTATTACATGTACTTATAAAGACATATACACTTATTACATATACTTATAAAGACATATACACTTACACTTATAAAGACATATACACTTATTACATATACTTATAAAGACATATACACTTACACTTATAAAGACATATACACTTAGACATATACACTTTTTTTTTATGCAAGATATATGTTTAATGCTACATTGTTGAACATTCCATGCAAAAATAGTAACATTTCCATGGAGACAAGCAGGCCCAAGAGAAAAGTTACATAGTGTAGCTTTATTTAAATAAATAATAAGTAAACACAATTTTGACAAATTTCCTCCAGCTGTCAAATTAACGCAAAATATACCAGAGAAATGCTAATTAATTACACTGTTTGCTCTGACTGGGATTAAACAAACGCCAGAGATTAGCCTGTACCCGAATGTTACACAGTGATTCGGTTTTGTTTGCACATGACTTGTTAAGAGCTGACAGTCAAACGCACACCCCTCTAATCTCTCCACTGTACACTGGGTATTTGAGAGGATCAGTAGTGTGTGACTGCATATTTCTGTAGACAGACATTATTTCTTCCCTCAATTCCTCCTGGCACAGATCTGAGTATTTGACCTTTTTAAAATGCAAAGCGATTCTTCTTACTCCGCGGAGAGTGAACGGTGAGGCTCATGATTGTGCTACTAAATTTGAGGGACTTAATGCAGTAACTCATGAGGAGAGAGTTTTAGTGCACCTGCCCCGGTCTCTGCTAGCTTACGCCGATACAATAACACCTCCAAGGGTTATGTTAATCTTTAAAGACGGGTTATTCTTATGCTGTTACACTCTTCGGCTCGTTTCAATGAATATTCCACTGCAACCTTGAATCAGCGCGTTGCTCTTAAATCACCTCATAGCTTAGCATTTTCGCTGTCTCGCGCGTCAAAATAAACTACATTGTTCAACCTCCGAGCTTTCCGTCAAACGCATTACCACTACATAAATCACAATTCGCCAGACAGTTATTTGACTAATGACAAAAATGTTGAGCTAATTTGGTATTAGCATAGCGCTTGATGATTAGCAGGCGCACAAAAGTGAAGATCGCGTACAAGCCCGGGGAACATAACAGAATGTGACATACATAAGGGATATTGTAATGAGAGGCTTATGGGGGTGTAATTTACATTTTATTATAATGTCAGATTGCTAAAGTATGCCATTGTGCAGCATGCGCCTCCTCCATAAGTGCACACGCAGACGAAGAATGTGTTTTAACAGTGGTTTTTGAGATGGTACAATGTGATTCAGATAGCAAACAAAAGCACTCTTGCCTCACTCGCATCGCCTGTAATTATACTGGAGCACATTAAGGCCTTTGTCACACGGGGAGCAGCAGCAGCCTGTAGAAGACTCTTGGATACCTAACCCGCCTTGGACTGGAATGTCAATGAAGCGCATGCACTCTCCGCGTTTATTTGATACGAGTGTGAAATTGCTTAATTAAACTTAACGCCGTAGCCTCTAGATAATTTTAGTGTGCTCCTACATGGATAGATTAGTGTATAACGTGGAGGGTTGATAAAGTATGAGCGTGAAGGTCTGAAGAATGGGAAGAAGCGTAAACAACAGACCTGATTATGTTAAAACTCAACACAGCTTTCAATAAAAATCAATAGCTGCAAAGATCAAAGTTGGTTATCTGCACAATCTTTGCATTAAAATGGCATGTTAACACATTATTACTGTTACATACTGTGCAGTAGATCTAAACTGACATTGTTTTTTTTTATATTTGATGCCCTTCCTGCTATTTCTATGCAGATTTTGACTGGCACATAATATATGACTCATCGTTTCACTGGTTTAAGTAAATCACAAACACAACAGCATAAAATGTGTCGTCAACAATAGGCAACACCGTGCCAAGGTTGTCAATTCTTGGATTCGGGGAAGTGACAAGTCAATATTTAATAGTTTTACTGTGCACTTTTTTGGGCGTAGTGGAGGAACTGGACTTGATTGATGTTTGACTGTTTGATTTCCCTGTGTCTTTGTTCTGTTTGTTTTGGGCGTGGAGAAGGGTGGAGTGTGAGAGAGGTTTTTTTTTTTGTCTGTTGGAAAAAAAATATAGTTTTATGAATAGTACCTGTGCCACTGGAATGTTATGGGCCACAACAGTGGTGCATGTCAATCTAACATCAATAAAGCTGGAGTATCTTGTAATAAAATCAAGGAAATAAAAGATACAATACTTTCCTTGCATTTATTAGGCTAAGGACATGGGTTTCCATTAGTCAACTACCACGATTTCCCAAGGCATTGACGACTGATCAGTAACCAATCCCAAAACTATCCACCACAGATCTGCACTGCTTTATTTACAGAAACAATGAATCAACATTTACGTACTGAAAGATTTGCAAATATGAACTTATGGCATCTCCAAAAAGTGCATACATTTTTGTCCTTTGTGTGACTATGCTCCTCATTCCCACTTGAAAGATGGGATAAAGGGATGAGAATATAGTGTGCAAGGTGTGTGTTCTCACTTCAAATAACCCTTTTAGTTAATGAGATTAAAGACTGTGATGTTATGAAGGAGCACTGTGTGTGTGGAATGAAGAGGTGGAGCTTCTTAAGTACTGATGAAATACTCCGTAATACCACAGATATGGGGGAAACCGAGTCTCCTTTTGATCCAAAAACTATATTTTGAAGGATAACGCCTCCAACAGAAGCGTTACATTACCTAGCGCATGGCCAAATAAAAACGTAAAAGATGGGAGTGGTTTGAAATGTCACAATCTATCTCGCACTCTTTACAACTGACGTTTCTCATATCCAAACGATTTAGCAGGCTTCAGTGCACTGCAAAAAATAATGACTACTGTGAGGAAGTTCAAATGACTCAAATTAAGAAGAATTTACTTGATTTTGTGTAGATTTCACTTGAAAATCATCTACCAATGTAATAAGTATTTCTTAATTCAAACTAAATACAATTCTGTTTCTTATTTTAAGTATATTTTAAGTTATTTTTCTTTCTTTCTTTTTTTTTAAAGTTATTTTTCTTATCTTCATGTACAAAAAGACTATTGGTAGGTATTTTTACTTGTCACGTAAAATTAACTCAAATCAAGATAACATGTTCTTCATTCAAGTCATTTAAAAGGTGCACCGTGTAACTTTTCATGGAGGATGCATCATCTGTTCATCTCCATGGTGACACTTTTACCTGAGATGTCCCACAGTATGGCATTAAACAAATATTGTATTTATTCAATTGCAGGTGTTTTTTATTTCTCAAAACTGCTGCAAAAACATCCACTATTTCTGTAAGATGACCCACTTCACCACTCCACAGATCTGACCTGTAACGTGGTTATATGGTCTGCTTATCTATGGAGATCGTTAAATTAAATGTCATACTGTAGAACTTTCCATGCAAAAACAATAGCATCCACATGGTGTCAAGCAGAAAAGTTACACAGTGCATCTTTAAGCAAGATTTTAGTTTTATAGTGTATACTTTTTGCGAAACGGCGCTAGATTTTCTCCACATTAACTATGCATAATAAACCCATCCATCCTTGTATAAACTATTTTGCTGCCTTCTCTCGGGAGTGATGCTTGCACAGACTGCAGCTTGTAGGTCTTTGTTTACGACAAGCCTAATGTAATTATACTCACCACCTACATACGAATTAGCATGCAAAGCGTATCGGAGAGGCTGAGAAATACATGTAGCGATGTGACTTGGTGCAAGTGCAGGTTAGCCTTTTATTCTTCTCAACGCCTTGATCCGTAACAAGGCTGTGTTTGAGTTCGCACTTATAGAGGACAGACATTAAAGCGGGACAGCGGGAAGAAGTCCAGTGTAGCGTTGTCCGTGCGTTAACTCACACAAACACACACACACACACAGACAGACAGAGGCAGGTTTCATAGCAGAGGTTTAACAGGCAGGGCCCCTTATCTCGTCTGAACAAACTCCTCGAATGATGGAAATGTTCTCAGGATGTTATCTTGTCCTCTGTGGAAATGAGATAGCCAGCCACCTTTATCGCCGCCCTCAGACTCTGGAGGGCTCCGGACTGCCGTTAAAAACACAAGGGCCAGTGGCAGTTAGGGGGAAGTGACCAACTGTCCTGGCAACTAGCGGCACCGAGGGGAGTTAGGAAGTGATCCAACTGCTGACAGTAAAAGGGAAGAGGATTCTGGCATGTACAGCCTGGATGCAGGTTCATGCACAAGTCCTCTTCTCTTTTTTTAAGTGCTATGAAAGATCCAGCAAGTTTACTTTCACTTTGAGTAAACGGAAGACACTTACACTGTTTGATTATATAGCAAGAAGTGATGGATGAATACTATGAAAATGCATTAAAATGTAGTTTGTAATGGGCCAATCAGAGTACTGTATTCTGAATAGGAATACTTTTATAGTGAATTACATTACAACACGACATATAATTACAAACAGCTTTATTTTGATTTGATTTGCATTCATTTGTTTAATTAGAGAAGGAAACATTGTGCATACACACACCCGAAGAAGGTTTTATTTCTTTCTGATACTATGCAATTCAAAGCCAAAACTGCATGATGCAATACAGCAAGTAACTACATTACTACAGAAATACAGGTACTCAAAATTAGTATTCAGAAAACATATTTTCTCTCCATGTTTTCAGTTACTTCCCAACACTGATATTAAATACATGTAAATATTATATTAGTAAATACGTATAAATATATATGAAGTAAATACCCTGGCTACAAGATGTTGATGAGCACATGTGAAGGAGTGTATTCATTTACTGCCTGAAGAAAAATGAATAAATGAATCACTGAATAATTATTAATGAAAAAAAAAATCAAGAAATCAAACCTATTGTTCCATTTTGAATTTTTATGAAGAAGCATTAAGCATTCAAAATGAAGTGATATATGTTCTCTCATAATCATTTTATTTATTCAAAACTATGCAACTATAATTACATGTGTTAATGGCTAAAATACACATCTGATTTCACAAGCCAAGAACCCAGAACCCAGACTAAAGCCACACATCAAGTATTTTGAAAAAAAGTCCTTCTGTCTAAACATCAGTGCATTTTTTTCTACGAACCCACATGTTGTACCATAGCAACACAAATCTTATTCTTGTCGTTCTTATTTTGACTATCTGGCAAATCCACCTCTTGTTTTCAAAGCTTTTTTTTTTCTTCCTCTCTAACAGGTGCAAAAGCTCTCAACTCCACACATCAAAGCGCTGTGTTGCACCTGCGAATAAATCAAATAGTCTGAATCCAGACTGGAGGCCCTCAGTCCCTACACCAAAGACACACAATTCAAAGTGTCTGATTTGATATGCATGAAGGGACGGTCTTTGGTGGTCCAGCGCTTGTTTACTGAGATGTGTCTTTTGTCCTTGGTGGAAGGTCTGATATTCCATCATCAAACTGTATTTACATATATTTGTTGCTTTGCGTCAACATGATAAAACGCATGCATGGCTCGCTCTAAAATGTATTCAGTGGACTAATATGTTGATGTTTTGCATAAGTGGGAGACTCTCTGGTCAACATAAGTGGGTTTCAGACGGGTGGATTTCCTTTCGCTGAGCAACTTTTTGATTAAAGTAAGCACGCGGGGTCACGAATAAGAGAAGTAAGTTATTAAATGCTTTCTAAGGGCTGGACAATCAGATAAGTCTAGACTGTAATTGATGTGAAAAGGACATAAAGAATTAAAGATGATTTTTAAACTATATTCAGTGTGGAAATACTTGTGTTTTGTCTATTTTGCTATGTCTCTGTATATGCCAATGTATGAAACAAATACATGTAGGCTATTTTTGCCTTATTTATGAAACACATGAGGGTTTTTTTTCTGGGGGCATTTCAGATCATTGGCATTTTATCTATTTTCTAAGTGGCTTTTTCAGTCATCTCTACCACATCCTTTGCACCTGTCTCTTTAGGTAAAACTCTTTACTTAAAAGGTGTTGGTCGCCTTTATGTGTCAAGTTGTGGCAAGTATTTTGCAACCTGACCTACTCCTGGGATGGAGGTAGTAGAGACAGTCAAGACCAGACACATCCAACTGCAAGTCTGCTCTGTTAATGAACTCTGCCTTATATACAGGGCAAAAAAACAACACAAACTAATACGCTTAAAGGGCCCATATCACACTATTTTCACACTATTTTTTGATCTATGTTATAATGTTTCCTCGTCACAAACACACCTGGAGTTGTGTTTTGTTTCATTCACACATGTAACAGACCAATCATGCATTTTTAGGCTGAGTTCTCTCAAACAGAAAACACTCTGTTCGACCTTGTAATGTCATGTGGCAATACAGGAAATGCTCCACTGTGTTTTTAAACTTCATACACATTCATTAGAATCATTTGATTTCAGCCCAGGAACTGATAATCTCTACAGAAGTAAAAGTAAAAAACTGTTTCATGACATCACAGGGTGGAACAGAGCATTTTGAGCTTTGGGGATGTGATAATATAGGATTATTGAGAATGTGTGAATAGAACTAAACGCAACTTTATGTGTGTTTTTGATGAGGTCTTGGTGGAGAGTAAATGTAAAGTAAAGTACATCTCCAGCCATAAGAAAAACTGATGGATTAGTTTGTGGCCTAGTAGTGGCAATGGTATTCACAGTAGAAAATCTCATAATGAGAAGCTTAAATGTGTGACTAGTTGCTTATAGACGCAACAAGTAAACTAAACTCTGTTCATCTGAGGTGAGGTAAAGTTTTTATTTCCTTTCACATGTGTCACTGAAAAAAAAAAAAAAAAAAAAGATCTGTTTGCATGATCACGTTGGACCAGACTTGAGCCACGATGGAGAGCGTGGGCACCAGACTGACATCAATCTGTATGTAAAACACAGACACATATCAGTCTGGATTTGTCAGGAAAGGCCTAAGCACATTTATACCATAATTGCATGTAGTTTAAGGTATTGTTTTACCTTGCATGTTTCTCAATATGCAATTAAACATTATATATCTCCATAGTGATAAGCAATGTGATGCTGATGAGTAGTTTCTGTCAAATAGTTTCATAATATAGTCATATGCCTAACAGTGCTCTATTATACTGAATTCCTCTGCCATGTAGCCTATATTAAATCTCCTTCAGGTGTGGTCCTATCAAATTACCTCCGTATCCAGGGACCCAAAAATCTGATATTAGACAAGGCACTGGTTCCAGGTGGGTATAAAAGCACCCCTGCAAGATATCGTTCACCTTTTAAAGTAGTCTAAGAAACTCCTCAAACGTCAGTGCTCCAGCTAATTACAGCAGCTAAAAGAGGCTTGTGAGAGAAAAGCCCACGTCTCCAGTGAGTGCTTAAAGAAAGGAGGCAGCTGGTCACAACGTCCTCGGGAGAGATACATCAGATATTGGAGAGAGGAGAGAAGGCGATACACTTCACTTAAGAGCCATTCTGCGCGTCTCTGTCACTCGCTCCCACGCTTTTTTCCCTTTCTCGTACAAATTCATAGCTTTCATCCCTACGGGGAAAACAAACCCTACAACACGACTAAATCAAGCTTAATTTATTTTATATGCTCTAATGTAATGTATCAGTGCTGGTGTGCGTTGGACAAAAATAGTATCTGGTTCTCCTAATTATTTCCCCTGTGGATCTTTCACTCAGAGCGCGCGCATTTACGCACAGGTTTCGCTTGTTACATTTCTCCAGCAACTTGGCACCGTCAAAATCAGCCACTCTTGAGGCAAAAGGAAATCATCTACGAATGGTGCCCTCTGCTGACGATACTTGTGTACTAGATGTAAAGATATAATGCAGTTAATAATACAAATATATTTAGAATAACAAAAAATATATATATAATAATAAGAAAACTTGCAGTATAATGCATTTTAGCACACTGATCGATATACACCAATATCTATTAAAAATATCAAGATGATTTTTTACTAGTATCTCCTATTCCATCCATAGTGATGTTGGAGTAAATAATATATTTACATTGTCATTTTTTGCAAGTTGAACTATTATACCAGGCCTGTCTAATATTTGTGCTGCAGACCAGGAATTGGTTGTTTAACATTCTGGTCTTTTTTTCCTATTAAACTGAAATCAATGGGTAGTAGGAGCTACTGCTAAAAGAGTAAAACAATATATTATGACTTATTACATACTGTGTACTTTCTCTGTTCAACCCTTGTCATTTTTTAACAATGAAATTAACTTTTTGTGACTTAGGTCAACAATGCATCAAAGGGCTTTTTATGATCTAGTTGCACATGGTCCATTTTTATACAAATATACAATAATAAAGATGCATATGGAATTTATTGTTGACAATATGAAAAAAACAAATACAATAATAGAATTCATTATGATATTTGATGCCATCTATCCATCTATGCATTTGATGCAAAGATAAGTTACTCAATTTGACTCCCTTGTTATGAATATACATAAATACTGCCCTCACTACTACTCACATTAGTTATCAGAATAGACATTGAAATGTATTTAAAAAGTACACTGGATACATTTTAGCCACATTTGTTTGCCATTGCTCTATTTTTATTCTTTAAACTTTGTGAACATGTGTAAATACTAAAGAGATCATGTTCTTCCAAACCACATGAAAGTGTCGTGTCTTTGGACCTGGGCAGCCAGTCCTGACTTGTACTGGTGGCTGTGGGGAAACCTCCTGTTGCCTGTGGGCTCATTGACCTTCTTCTCCACATAATCGCCCTTAAAGATGCTCATATTCTCTCCAGATTTGGTCTCTGCACCCTCGTGGCACAGACAAAAGTGGGACTTGTGCAGGTTGTCCTGAAAGTGCTTCCGATGGACGCCAACCTAAAGACAAGTTCCAAAGTCTTTTCAAACTAAATTCTGTGAGAAGAGATAAATAATTGTTCTTGATGATACTTTCTTACTTGACTATTGACAAGGATGCTGTCTTTTAAGGCATATTTGTTATCATGATCAGAATAGGGATATTCTCTGGATTTCTGTGGAGAAATAAAGAAATGTATAGTCAGTAATATTTAACATGACCTTTATTTTAAAAAAAAAATCTCACAGCATTGAAATTTTTTGGAGGCATATTTTATAATGACCATACCAACTAGAAGCTAAGCAAGGCCAGGCCAGGCGAGTACATGGATGGGACCACTGGGAAAAACAGGTGCCACAGTGGGGCGCCAGTTGCAAAAACTGTTGTTGCGTCCTTAGGCAAGGCACTTCTCTCACATTGCCTAGTATGAAAGTGGTGTGTGAGTAATTCTGGTGTTCAGAGGGGCTGATGGGGCAGATTGGCAGCCTTGCTTCAGTCAGTTTGCCTTGTGTCTACAAGAGTAGCTTACCACCACCAGGGATTTAGTGAATGAATAATGATCTACAAAAAGTCTTTGCGACATATGTCTGTGAAAAGCTATATAAATAAAAACTGACTTACAAGAGCAGCTATTTAAAGTAAAGTTGATCGACTTTGGCTGTGGAGGTCTTTTCACAGGCCTTGAACAGGGCATGGATATGATGTGTGATGGATATCGTGCTCCTGAGGTGGTCCTGGGTGCTCCTCTGTCCGAGGCGCTGGAGATGTGGACCCTGGGCTGTTGCCTGGGAGAGCACCTCTTGGGCTGCCCACTGTTCTCACACATCTCCAACTATGACCACCAGGACCATCAATCTCCAACTATGACCACCTGAGGACCATCATCCATCTCCTTGGTAAAGCCAGCGATGAGATGCTGCAGAGAAGTGTCTGCGCTGAAAAATACTTTCTCCAGACAAGCTACAGTGGAGATTCAAGAGCCCGATTGAATACCAGGCCACAAACTGGAAAAAGCCTGAGGTCTCTGAGTGTGAGTTGGACCAGTTTTCAGATCTGGAGGAAGCCATAATGCTGCAGGCTGATAACAAGGATGAAGATGCCATCTTGGACCTGTATGTTTTCTTTGATTTTGTTAAACATCTTCTCCAGATTGACCCAGAGAAGAAACTGACCCTTGGCCAAGCGCTGAGGTGCCTCTTCATAACAATGGAGCACCTGATCAACAGTGACAGTGAATATGTCCAAGGTGCCCATGATCTAATGTCAGTAACCCACAAGACCTCCACACCTACTCCTGTGGAAAATATAGTGGAAGGAGATCCAGAACAGGACTTCAGTCCTCTGCAACTTGAGTCGAGAGGCCAGGATCTTCTCTGGCCTTTGAAGATGTGAGCTCTCCTCCTGAGGACCACAACGTATCCTCTAAGCATGATTAGCCAGAGGAACCTGACTGGGCCCACAGCCCTTTGAATAAGACTAACAACGACTGTTTCACAGGAAATAATGTTGTTTCCTTCATCGATCAGATTATGTAGTAGAATAACCTGTGCATGGACACAAAGTAACTGACCCTGATTTACTCAGGGTCAGTAAATGAGTGTGAACGAGGAGCATACGGCTGGACCTGAACAGGCTGAGATCATTGGTGTTTCTTCAGAAGATCTCAAGGCCGATACAGCAGACAATAGTGTGCACACACACTACACTGAGCCATGACTTTAAAGGTATCATTGCAAACACTAATAAATAATAGTTCATTCACAATCAAATATGTTCATGTATTTGTTAAATGATTTATTATTATTATTTATTTTTTCAAAAATTCAACTTTATAATTTTAACATACTTTCTCATTATTAAATACTGTATGTATAGCAGGAAATTGTTGACTTGATACAAAACTAAGGAACTGCGAAATTAAGACTACTACATACAGTACTTTTCTAACCATGAATTATTAAGTCCCAATTTAAATCTGCAACGGAGCAAACATTAAATCATATTATGTAAATATGTTTCTAATTTGCACCATAATAACCGTCCTGTTTAGCTCCTAAAAAGTATTTAGCACAAAATAAATATAAATATTATATACAAAATACTTTCTGGGAAATTGGGACTACTGTGTACAGTACTTTAGTATGTTTCTAACATGTTTAGATACACTTGAAAGCATTTAGGCAGGGTTTGAATTCAATTTATTTTTATTTTGGTTATAATAAATTTTAAAACGTATTTCATATTGTCAATAAACTAAGTGTAGTCAAGATCTTGTTTGGACGCATTTGACACTGACAGGAAAGAAAACCAGGTAGTGTAACCGTTTTAAGTGTGCCATTTTTCAAGGCAACAACACGGTACTTACAGGCTCAGTGTTTTATGCGATAGCTCCGAGAAGCCATGTAACACAAAGCACAATAGCATAGCCTACATTATCTACACACACCTGCTGAGATTTCCATTTAGGATAGCGCTCGATCTGCAAAGCCTGTGGCACTGTTGATTTCACTTGAGTCAGCATGATGCCAGTGCTGGTACAAGTCTCTCGGCTTCCCACCTCGCTCCCCGCTGAGTCTGGATGAGCGAACTGCATGAAAAAAAGACAAAGTACCTATAACTTTCTTTCAAGTGACTACAACTACACCAATTTTGAACAAAAGATAGCTTACCCATTTTCCACCACGGTTGGTTGGGGTAAACTGCCTGCCACCTTTTACCATTTTGACAGATTGGAGCTTTGATTGCAAGTTTAAACTGCAAGAGACGCACAATCTAAAAGTCACCAACTAATGCCAGCAGTGGGGACCATGGTAACTGGTTGTAAACAAACAACCTGAAATTTGACCTTGGTTTGTCATGGAGATGTACAAGGACACATATGCATTCACTTTCATTTAATAAACATTTAATGAGAAAGAAATGTTACAATTTAATTTGTACATACAATAAATTTAATTAAAGCAAAAATGTAGATTTAAATATTTTTACAGTACTTAAACCCTTTAAAACAGAATATAATTTAAAACACTGAATAAAAGAAAACCCGAAAACCTACATATTTTTTAAATTAAACTATTAACAAATTGTAAAAATAACCAGTTGAATAAGAAAACCATGATTTGACTTTTGTCTTAGGTGAGGCCTAGCTAAGATCATTTACATTTAAACATGACATTTCTTGTGCTTACATAATTTAATTATATACTAACAAGACTTAGCATATGAATTGTAAAATGATACATTTTGAGTCTTTTCTTAGGCAGACTGATAATGATTTGCAGATGAAGACTTTTGTGTATTGCCTGTCAAACAAGGCATCGTCTCAGGAACAGCTGGCTTGTCCATTTCCTTGTGTTTCTTGATGTATCTGAGCAACCTGTACCACCTGAGAACAACAAGAAACAAAAACTATAGGCTATGGATGATTATCTGCAAGTTAAAGAACTGCAACACAACAAATATTAATTCATGTCATGCTAAAGTGACTTTTGAGCTTTAAACCATTGTGTACAGGAACTTGCTTCAGTCCTATGGTGCCGTATAAAACAATATCACTATCAATCATGAATACTAATACTTAATAAAGTAATATGATAAAATAAAAATAAGGGCATTAAAATAAGTAAATAAAAATAGGCAAATAGATAAAAAAATACAAAATATACAGAATGGGCAGACAACATGGCAAAAGTATCAGTCCAAGTAGATTCATTATAGTTGTTTAAAGTGACAGTTCATGATTCCAACAGCAAAGGGGAAGAAACTGTTGTCCTGCTCCTGGCTCAGTATAAGATCTTATTTTTGCATCACTCAATGTGCTATTTTATGTAATTTTAGCAGTATTTTAGGTCAGCCTTTTAAACAAAACATGATTAATTAAACAGTTTAAACATAAATTAAGTTGTTTTAAACCGCAACCCATATATTGTTTTAGCTCTAACACAGCTCTTAAATTACCCAAATTACAAATGCTGCAGTTACAGGAGCAAATTTGGAGAATAGTTCTATAGGAATAGGAATTAATTTACAGACACACCAGGATTATGAGACCAAAATGATGAGGCTCACTGCTGCAATTACAGAGAGAAAGCTAACATTTTTTCAGTGTAAAGTCAATTGGAGCCAGAGCCAATGGAAGTGCTTCCATGAACACTTCCTATTTGGAACGTGGCGGCTCGCAGGGTCACTATGTGCATAAATGTGTCTATTGTATGAACTCTTTTCATTTGTGAGCTTGTACCTCTCTTGCATGTTGTTGTATTCATTGACTCTGTAGGCCTCCTCTCTCTTCCTGTCCATCCAGCGTTGCAGTAATTGGTCATTTTCACTCTGGACCTGGACCAGTGCCTCCTTCAGTCTCTCCTGCTCCTTCTTCAGTGACTCCAGCTCCTTAGACTGACACTCCACAGTGAACTCATAGTCTGACAGAGTGGACTTAAGGCTGTTACTGCCCTTTGCCAAACGGAGAGCCTCTATGTGGTAGTGGGATACTCTGGAATAGATAGTGAGATATTGGCAGCGGTACTGTGATAAATACGTGTCCAAAATTGTGATTAGTTAAATTACCGTGATTGCCAGTATTGTATTTCAGCTTCTTTTAAATACAGGACAGCAGTAAGGTCTGAGACTGTCTGGGAGAGCTACAAACAAATCAATAATTAATGATCAAATAGCTTTAGGCATGACATTGGTGGAAAGTAACACCGATGCAGAGTGTTGTTGTGTCCTTTAGCAATAAATGTTTATTTGACAAGTGGGAATTGGGGGATGGGGGTTGGCAAAAACAAGAGTTATCATTAGTGTCAGTGTGTTGTTATGAACTGCATCAAATTATGAGACTCCCTCTGATTTCCAGTCAGAATTCAAATGATTAATTATGTGTGTGAATAGTTTTACGGGTAATTTAAAAACTGGGAGAAGTAAATGAGAACTAGATCAATAATATTTACTATGTGTGAAATAATGTGAGGCAGTCAATTTTTACTGTTATTGTCACAAGACAAGTTGATCTTACTTTTACCACACATGTGCCACTGTAAGACATTATATAATGAAACACATTCCATATGGCTGTTTTCAACCTCATATGAGTTAGGCAACATTGTATAGTTGGGCTTTTTAATTAATCTGGCAGATTATCATTTGTTAATTAAAACATGGTATTCAGAAACACATTTTCTGTAAATATTCACGAATCATTATTGTTTCTACTATAAATAAAATTCATCCAACCTTTTCCGCCAGGTGTTCACTCTCTTTCAGATGCAGATGAAAGAGTCTTGTTTGGCTCCCGTCTTCGACACCAACTTTTTCAAGGCTTTAAAATACAGGACAATAATAAATGAAAATACTATTAAAAATAAATAAATAAATACATAAAAATCTGACCTTTTGGGGTGAATATCGTCCAAAATTTGATTGCGAAATTCAAAACGCTCCTGCGTCTCAGATACTACACACAACAACAGCACTTACATTTTATTTCTCATCTCATACTAAACTCATGAGAATAACTTTAAAGTAGCATGGCTCTTACAGCATGTAAAGACTCCAATAAAGGGGAGTCTCTCAGTTTGGTCCCTCTGCTGGAGTCGTGAGCGCACGTGACTTTTCCAAGCCAACATGGTAGAAAACGACTTCACAGGTATAATCTTCACAACCACAACTGCGTCTGTATTATACTTGATTAGGCTAATGTGACGTGACTGAGGCAGGAGACTGACTGTGTTTCTAGCATCTCTTTGCGAAGTTTCACAGCTCCGCCTCGCTCAAATCAGATGCTTCACTGGTCCTATCAGGCCAAAACAACAGAAGAGGCCATCGATACCCTGCGGACTAATGCTGCCACCTACTGACCTCTAATGTAATTGATTATTGATCGAAGAAGCCTGATTGTTTTGCACTGGTTTGATCGTTATTAATAGGCAAAATTCTTTATCAATAAAAAATACAAGATAAGTGTATTTTAAAAAAAAAAGTAAGTATAATTTGTTTGTTGTTGTAAGATTGTAAGATTGTTCAAATGTGTTTCTTATTTTGATACATGAATTGAAAAAATAAAGAACATTCGACAAAACATGATTACATAGTGAATTAAATATGAAAATTGACTGAAGTCTGTTGTTATAATAAAGAATATACTCAAGTTTTCTAGAACGTGAATACAAAAAGTACTTCCGGGTCATATTGAAGTCCTCTTAAATTTACCCAATGAAATTAGTTATTTCTTTTGCTTTAATGTTACTTATTAACATGCAAATATTTGCACACGTAAGCAGTGAATTAAAATACAAAAAGCAATCCGTATTTGCCGAAAAACTAGGTATTTGTTTTAATAAGACCCGGAAGTTGTCGCTAGCCGATCGTGCGAGCTTGAGCTTCTACAACAACAAACTGTTGTCTGAAGTGGAACAGCTGAAACATCTGAAGGAAAGTCTTTTACAAATTAAGTGACCGCCGATCTTTTGGACACATTCAGTAGACATCGGTGTAGCATAGCAGAATTTTATACGCAACTTTATTTTCACCATTGCTTGATTCGCTAGCTAAGGAAGCAACAAGAACACAGGGGAAATCTAACGTGTCAGTCGTGACACCTGTAAAATGCTCATTAGATAGTTGATGAAAAAACTCGACCGCGGTTTCGCATGTCCAGAATGAGCTCCTCATCAGCGGGGGACAGGGAGGCTGACATCCCCTTTGACAGCCCCATGGAGGACAGCGGGCACACATGTGCAGGGGAGACCAGTAAACAGGTGAGCCCACAGAAGCTAACTTTTATCTGTGCTCTTGTCTGGTTCTGGCTCTTGTCTTATGTGGGATATAGCTAGAGAACCTTTCAGGCAGACTATTTTACATTGTGAAATGGTATGCAGGTAGCCTGACATTCAGTGATAAAACAGAATGATCAGGCCTTAGCCTGTGGGCATAAATAGCATTTGCTACCAAGCATTAACTATATATTAATAATGGCTCTTGGTTGTATCTGGGACCTGAGTGGTTACTAAATTTGAAAGATTATAATGTTAATGGACATTTGTCTGTCCATTTGTTTTTGTAAGGATTGGCCAATAGGTATTCTATTCTCTTCCCCCTTTTTCAAACTTGCGTTGCTAACTCTATATGTAATTGAGTTATATATGCAATGTGGCTGTAAATATTTTGCACACAAAATCCAATTTTGATACATCCGCTTCTAATAAAAATATTGTAATACAAGGCTGTTCAGAATTCAGAATGGAAATTGAATTTCATCTTTCTCTAAAGGGATCAAAATCTATTGCGCAAATCTAACATCACAATTTTCTAATCTGATTCTTACTCTGGATGCCTGTCTACAATTAAAAATAGTGTTGACAATTGTATACTGAGCTGTACCATAATGATGGAAAGTATGGAGAACTCTTGAAACAGCATCTTAAAATGCAAATGGTCAATGTAAGCGCAATATAACTTATAAAACTGCAACTTTGTTCAAACGTGTTTCATCCTGCAGGACACAATGATCTGTTCTGGCAGTAGTGAAATAAAAAGCAGAGCGGTTGTGAAGTACTCTGCTGCTCCACCTCCAACCAGTTATGCTGTCCTACAAGAGAAGACTGACCTGAAACTGCCCCCTGCCAACTGGCTCAGAGAGAACCCTCAGCTGGGTTCTGCTGGCACCACTGTGTTAGGGTCCAGCAGTAAGAGTAAACCATTCTCCAGGTAAAATCTCACTATATACATTAAAGTCATTGCACAATTGTAACTATTTTGTGATAACATAATAGGTCATTTACTATTCATACACTCCACTGCGCTGTCTATGAAAACAGAGGGGATGCTAATCATTGTTTACTCTTGGCTGGAAGTAGCAAACTCGCTCGGCTAATTGCTGCAAACATTCAGAGCAGATGGCCTCCCTTGTTGGTCCGGATGCTCTGATGAAGATAGATTATTGCTAACAGCAGTATGCATATTGGGAACTGTTTGTATTGTCAAGTCACAAAGGAAAACATAAATTAGAAAGTATGGCAATTGTTTTAGTGCTGTAACTTATTTGTGTAACTTATTTGGTTAATCGTTTTGCCATTTAGTTATTGCTCGAATTAGTTGCAGAAATGGTGCAATCTGAATATTTTTTGACAGGCACTCACTCTGCTCCATAAAACTAGACAAATACACAATGATTTTTAATTTATGAATCCCAAACATGAATAATATTATGAATAATAATGGTATTTAGTCAGTTCTTTGGCTACAGGTTAACCTTTGACAACATAGTTAAAATAAAAAATCAGCAATGACCTACATAATTAAATACATTTTCCATGATTGCATCCAAGCTATTTATACTCTTATGGATATAGTTCACTGTTAGGTATTTATTTGTTGAGGATAACTTTCTGAATTCTGTTTTTCTAGTTTTGGCATGGCCTATGACTTCATTGATTGCATTGGGGATGATGTTGATGTGGTGTCTGATTCAGAGGTTTGTGTGGATTTCAAAAGGTGAAAGCCCTATGTAGTTATTTTTTTAACCTTTGCTAAAGCATTTCATGTCTTTTGTCACATTTAGAACATAAAGAAGCTGTTGAAAATTCCTTACAGTAAGTCACATGTCAGCATGGCTGTTCATCGAGTGGGGAGAACGTTGCTTTTGGATGAACTGGATATTCAAGAGCTGTTTAGGAGGTCCTCCCAAGTAAGGATTATTAGAATTCTCAGTGTGAGAAAGTAAACTGTGCATTTTTAAGTTGACAAAACAAAAACAAAAATTGTTCTGTTTATTTTAGACTGGAGATTGGGCATGGCTGAAGGAGTTTTACCAGAGGCTAATGGATCAAAAGTGGCAAAGGAAAAAGAAAAGTAAAGAGCACTGGTATCAAAAAGCTATCCTATCAAAGTTCCTTTACTATAGGTTAGTATTTGGTGTTTATAATGTACATATTTCAAATGCCTACACTTTTTTGACATTACAAATATGTATTTCAGTATAAATGGTGATGGAGCTGCTGCGCCAGTATCAAAGGACATGGTTGATGAAGAGGAGGAGGAGGAGAACGAGGCGGAAGAGTTGAGGTCTTCATGGCCGACCACACTCACAACCTCTCCCCCAGATGAGGACGACTCTGCTCCAGCCAAAGAGGTCACCTATACAAGTCCTATACTTATATAAGGTATTGCAGTGGTGCTTAGTCATGACTTTCCTGAACTATGGTTGTTGTTCGAACAGGAAAGTGTCTCTATGGACAGCCAGTTTGCCCTCGGCCATGTGTCATCAGTTCCAAATGAACAGAATCTTCCTACACTTTTCAATGAAGGAGAAAACAGTCAGGTAAGAAGAATATAAGTTGTCCACAATACTGCAACTTTAGATTGTGATTAAGGAGGAGGGTTTATGTTAAATCTACTTTTTGGGGCTTTCTACCATGTTAAAACATTCCTTCAGCAAAAAGATACCTAAAATGGTTTTCTGAATCATTTGAACTCTCAAACCCCCTTCTTCTGGTTAGCTTTATGTGACCATGTATCTTGTCTAAGGCTCAGCCCACCAGCCTCCATAACCACGAAGCTCTCTGCCCCATGCTCCCACCACCTTGCTCCTCCCTGCAGAAGAGCGAGTCAAAATACAAAACTGACCAGAGTGAACCTTTAAATACATTGTTGTAGGCAGATGTAGCATTTTCAAACCAAGAAAATGTAACGTGAATGAATTATGTGTTCGCAAGTAATACTCCATAATGTATTATCCCATCTTTAAGTTGGTCACTAAAGGACAAATGTGTGAACTGGCTTTAAATCTAATCTAGTCTCCAAAAATCATAGACCTATAAATGAAAAAACAAACATAATCACAAGTATAGTAATATAATAGACACTGTAACTGAACTGTCTGTATTAAATTAGACAACCATACACCCCCAATGTTTCCTTTTTGTAAAATTAACACTTAACTTTTGAATAGTGTATATTAATTTGTAATAAAAATAATATACAGGTGTCTATCTAAAAGTCATTGTCACAGAATGATTTGAGAAAGAATCTGAAGACTTGTTAATGGCAGACCGTGTGTGTGTGTTTGTCAGGGTTTACGAAATGACTTTGTGCGCAACATCATGTGGACCTTTGAAGACATCCACATGCTGGTGGGCTCCAATATGCCCATATTTGGAGGAGGTCGCTACCCTGCTGTCAGCCTCAGACTAAGGTACTGTATTCATCTGAATTTTAATACACAATTGTCATGCTTCACAATTGTTACAGGTGCGCTGCTTAACATTTCTAGTGAAGGATTCGCCTCCTGCCCCTCTCCCTGCTTTGTCAAGAATGTTCCACAGTATAGATTAAACTTGCATAGCACAAGGGAGAAGCAGGTTACAGCAGTGTGTCACATTACACATTACTGCGTTTTTGAGTAAAAGAAACACCTGTAATCAGTAAATACTAGATGTGATTTTTAATGTCGTACCATGGAACATTTCAGGCAAAGCAATAACATCGCCATAGAGAAAAGCAGGTAGCAGACCCTCCAACAGAAAACTTGCACAGTTCACCTTTAAATCTTCTTTGCTTTTATTATTTAGAGACAACAATAAACCAATCAACATTCTGACTGGCATTGATTACTGGCTGGACAATCTCATGTGCAATGTTCCAGAGCTTGTCATGTGCTTTCACGTCAATGGAATAGTGCAGGTACTGTCAAAAAGATATTTGATTTTACTTTTAATCAAAATATCCTCTCATTCTTACTGTATCCTGCATACATTTTGGTTTTTTTTTTGTTGCAGAAATATGAAATGATTAAAACAGAAGACATCCCCCATCTTGAAAACTCCACATTTTCGACTCGGGTGATAAAAGACATTGCCCAGAACATCCTCTCCTTCCTCAAGTCCAACTGCACCAAAGAGGGACACACTTACTGGCTTTTCAAAGGTCTGATCTCAGTCCAAAGTTGATTTATGCCTTTTCCTACTGTTGATTTCTGATGAGCGTATGTTCCATTTTCAGCAAGTGGGAGTGACATAGTGAAGCTGTATGATCTCACCACGCTGTGTGAAGAGGCGGAGGAGGAGTGTCAGAATCCCTTCACTCTGCCTGTGGCTGTCTTACTTTACAAGTAGGTCAACTCCATTTAGGCTTAAGGAATATAGCTGATGTTCATGTATTTATTTTATTTATATTACATCTCATTATTATTATTATTATTATTATGTTTTATGTTAAAAACCTAAAGCATTTACGATTAATTACATGCTTAACAAAATGTACATTTAAATATTTGTTGAACCTGTAATCCACAACGCATCCAGTTAAAAAAATTGTTAAAACAAAGTGCTTAGTTTTAGTTGTTTCATGAGAGGGCATATAATCTAAAACCAGTTTTCTCTTGCTTATAAAATTGTACTCTTGTATGTCCTACTTTTTTTCCTATTTTTTTTGCAAGTTGGTAAAATAA
>KN499141.1:0-13060 GCA_000787155.1 Scartelaos histophorus | reverse complement strand
CAAGTTGGTAAAAAAAAAAAAAAAAAAAAAAAACATTTACAAGTATATTATAATGACAAAGACAATAACAATACATTAACAATTACATTACACATACATATACACATACGTATACATTTACATATGCATATATACTCTACACATACATATACATGTGTGCAAACATAGATGCACACATACCAAGTCGCTTTTTTGCTATTGTTTTGCAGTATTTTTTTTACAGTACACAAAATAATGCATTTTTGTTTATTTTTAGAGTGGCTAGCAACTTGATGCTGAAGGCCCATCAAAACAGGAAGCACTATGGCACAATCAGAACTCTGCTTCTCAACTGTATAAAACTTCTGGACCAGGACAAACACCCACAGGTAATTTGTCTGACAACCGCTGTCTGATAAGATACTGTATTATTTTACAGATTTACCACTATTGCAGTTTAATGCTTTGGCTAATTGTAATTGATGGTTTTCTGGCTCACCTTTTTTGTCGGACAGATCATCGCGTCGGCCAACTACATGCTTTCGGAGCTCTTCCAGCTGGACGACCCCACTGAGGAAGACGAGGGGGAGTCACTGCGCACTGGAGGGTCAGAGGACAGCTATAGTGATGAAGAGCGAGAGGAAGAGGAGCTGACGGAGGAGAGTGACGAGAACAGCTCTTACACTCGCCCTCAGCGGGACAGTAAGGCTGTGGCTGTCATCCGCTCTGTGGTGGAGCTCTCTGTGCCGGAGAAGTACAAGTCCACTCATCAGATCAGAGTAAGATGGTATTAAATATATACAGTAGGTACTTATATATACTGTAAATAATAACTGCACCTTAATGAGTCTTAAAGGTGCACTTTTCTGTTGGAGGGTCTGCCTACATTTTTGTTGGTTGGAATGTTTCACAGTATGGCATTACACTAAACTATCTCCATGGCTACAAGCAGCAGAAACCAAACCAAAATACAGGCCAGATCTGTGCAGAGGATGGCCCATTAACTGTATGTGTGCATTTTCAGTGAGCTCAAATAAAGAATGGAAGAATGCTAAGTTTAATGCTACACTGTGAAAAATTTCAGACAAAGTAATTACACCTCCATGGAGACAAGCAGGTGGTGGACCCTTTACCTGAAAATGTACCTTTTTAATAAAGGTAAATAATAAGAATAAGAATAAGAATAAATAACTGGTCTATTAAGAATGATTCAGGCTTGTTTTTAGAATAGTATTTGAACAATATGAGCCTAGATAATATCTGTTTAATTTATTTATGGTAAATTTATCTATATGCATTTAATCTATATTTTCATTTTTTTTCACCAACCTGCTTAGGTGTAAATTAGTATTCATGCTCTAACCTGCCACCAGCAGCATCCTCTGACTTTTGTCTTGGTACTGTAGCTGTACAAATAAAAGTATACCATCCATAACAAGCAAATTTGGGAGTTAGAGTTGGGTATTAATTATTACTAATTAATGTACCAAATGTCTACTCAGTGACTGTTGAATGGGATGTTTAAAGTTTATTTTCCCTTTTTTCACAGCCAAACTATTCTTTTCCCGTTTCTCAAGATAAAGAAGAAAGATGCAGACACGTTCTAAGTTATGTATTAAAGGTAAATGACAGGGCATTTATAACATTGAGTCAATATTGTAATTACTCTGGCCAACAAGACATATTCAGTTTTAAAATGAAGATCTATAATTTTGGTCATTAGATCTAAATCTGTCTTCATCTTCAGTCTTGTTTCCTACTGACCAAACTTATTTTTCCGTTTTCAGTTGCTAATATTGACACATTTTCCAATTTCCAATCTTTTTCCAAATTCCCAGTAACTGACATTTTATCCAATGGCTGTGGTCATGCAGTTATCTAGCAGACTTATTTATTACATTAACAAAGCAAAGGCTTTTGAATGTTATTTTGAATGTTTCTAACCCCTTTCAATTGTTTGACCAGGGATTAAAGGCAGTTGACCTCACCATAAAGAAGGAAAGTGATCTGCCTGCTGCAGACCCAAACACCCCCATCCCATTAAAATATGAGGAGAGGAGTACAGCCGGAGCCTGCTCGCCTGAAAACGGCATCTCACTACTTTTGGAAAGAAGTTCGTATTCATTAACCCTCTTTTTCTTTTCTTTTCTTTTCTTTTAATTTGCTAATTTGCCAGGTGAACAGATACTAATAGTGAACAAAATATACAATGAGCTGGACTGATTGCAAACAAAAAATGGGGAGAGGGGAGAATGGATACATTACAGGAGTTGAATGGGAAATACTGCATGTGTGTTTGTGTGTGTAGGTAAGAGACAAATTGAGAATAATAGCAGGAATAAGAATAGCACTTCATTTATTTTTATTTAGAAGAAAACCTGTGGGTAAAGGAATGTGTTGTGTAGAGATATACGGAAGAGGTGTACTCAGCATGCTAACAACTAAAGCTGTGATAAATACTGTCATCTTTTTCATGTATCATAAATTCATTTTACATTTGTAGCTGGGATTGTGCATGAGGACCAGAAGCACCCCACTCGCTCTGGGATGATTCCTGGTTCTTGGCAACACCGGATGAAGATGCAGCTCTTCCTCAAAGCCTCCAAAGCCTACTACGTCCTCTCTGACGCCGCCACCAACCTGCTCAAATATGGGCGAGCTCTGCGGTACATCAAACTCTCTCTGCAGTGCTATGGTGAGATTGTAAACTTTTTTTTTAACTTTTAACATTTAGTATCGCTTACTTTGTATTTGTTCATTTACTTTTGTAATTTTGTAATGTACAGACTGTTTTGTTCATATATGGGTTTTGCTGAGCCATGCTGAAATTAATTAATTAAATTAAATATTTAAAGATAAGGCAGTGAACGGAGAGCTGGGGGTGGATGTCACTGACAATGTGGTATAAAGTACACAAATAAAATGCTTCAGGAGAGGACACTTCTGTGTTTAGAAAAAGAGATCTTTATGTCTCAGTGCTAATGCTAATGCAAATTTTGAGACATAATAAATATTACAACACAATTCTACATATAAAAATAATTTGGTAGTTAATTTGAATTTTAATAGGTTGTTCATTTTATGGTTTACGATCTTAATAAAACTGACTGTTACCTTTGAGTGGGCTAGCTAGCACGCTGCTGTGCACAGAGCCTATTATTTTTTCAGTATGTTGCCTATGAGGTATGTTTTTATGCTGTTACTTTAGAAGAAGAGATTGGTAGAGAGAGATAGATACTAGATAGTGTACCTTGTAATAAAAAGAAAAAGAGGAGTGTTCAAAAGAACTAAATGATGATGTTTGTTCCTTTTGTGATCTCCAGATGCCTACTGTTCTGTGAGCGGGACTCTACACCCTCACGTGCTGCACTTCCACAGCCAGTGCCTGTCTCTGTGTGGAGACATCCAGCTCATGTTGGCCCAGAACATCAACAACCGAGCAGCCTACATGGAGGAGTACAACTACCAGACCAAAGAAGACCAGGAGATCCTGCACAGCCTGCACCGCGAGAGCAGCTGCCAGGGTCTGTCACTAAACACACTTAAACTGCACTAAACTTTGTCCAAATGTAAAGGTCCAGACACATTTTGGCACCTTTATGAGCAAAATTATTCTTGTTTTAAAAAATCACGTTTAATTACTGTAAAAAAACTACAGATGCTTATTGCATCTCGTCTCTAAAAAGAACACAGCTACTTAAAGATGCACTGTGCAACTTTTCTGGTGGAGGGTCTGCTAACCTTCTTGTTTCCATGGAGATGTTATTGCTTTGCCTGGAATGTTCCATGGTTAAACATATTTATCTAGCATTTATTTGTTACAGGTGTTTTCACTGCTCAGTAACACAATAATTCTTGTGAATAGGGGCAACACTCAACAAAATCTGAATTTTAATGCAATTTAGTGTTATAACCTGCTTGTCTCCCTGGAAACAAGCAGGTTTAATCTATACTGTGGAACATTCTAGACAAAGCAATAACATTTCCATGGAGACAGGTGGGCTGCAGACCCTCCTCTAGAAATTTTATATAATGCACTTAAGTTTATCAAAGGTTTCAATGCTAATGGTGGAAACCGTATTTAGAAGATATAATTAAAGATCTTTGTAATTGCTTTGGCCCTTCAATCTGACGTGTATGTTTTTCCACTTAGCTTTCAACATGGCGACGGACCTGGCCATGGACCCGGAGTACCAGCTGTTTGTCAGCTGCAAGTGTTACGAGGCGGCTCATGAGCTGCTGCTGTGCGATGCTCTGAAGGACAGTGCGGGAGAGCAGCTCTCACAGGTGCTCAAACGCCTGGGAAACATCCGCAACGAGATGGGAGTGTTCTACATGAACCAGGCCGCAGCCATGCAGACTGAGAAAGAAGGTACGAATATACAAATCCACTTTATTTATAGAGCACATTTTATAAACGGGACAGTTTCCAAAGTTCTGTGTATAAATATAAAAATATTTGTTTGTATATTTGTAAAAGATTTGTTTGTCAGATTTAAGAGCATTAACAATAGTGACACCAAGACTGTTTTACATGCTGTTTGAGTGGGCCCATCTCAGAGACGGGGTCAGTATTGCCAAACACATTATCCTCAGTTTTACCCTCATTTAGACTTAACATGGAGTTTTTTTTTTCACTGTGCCCTCCTCAAATTGAAATTGTGCCTATGTATGTATTTTTGTATTGTATTTTTGTAATGTATTTTAAAACAATTTTACAATTTCTCATTTCCATATTTTCAACATATACAGGTTATAAGATATAATGTCAAATTTGTTAAAGATACTAATATATCTCCAATCCAACTGTAACTTATGTATAATAAAGTTATGCATATTTTTTTCCTATTTTAGTGAAAAAGTCTGTGTCAGTGGCTGAGCAGGAGATTTGGAAGAAGAGCTTTGGCTTCTTTGAGAAAGGCATGAAGGACTTTGAGGCGATTGGAGACAGCACCAACACAGCACTGCTCCTCTGTAACACCGGCAGACTCATGAGGATCTGTGCCCAGGCTCACTGCCCTGTGTTTGACGACCTGAGCAGAGCAGAGTTCTCACCAGAAGAGGCACTCTATTATAATAAGGTATGGAAGAATTTCATGAAAAAATGCTTCATAACCAGTAACATTACTCAAAATGGGCCCCTTTTTACACATTGTTCCCAATAGTCTCCTAGTCATTTTGTTAATGTAACAACTACATCACTTAAACTCCTCTGACTTTGTTACCATATGTTGTTGTGTTACAAGCTATAAGTACCTCAATAGTGTACATGTTTGCAATCTATTATTTGCACGACTAATTGTCTTGCACTAACCATGCTAACTGTGTAATGCTCCACATGTAATTTTGTTGTGACAATGACAATAAATCTCAATCTTGTCATTTTGTTAATATGCCTTAAAATACTGACTATTCCTAAACTGTTATTGTGCAGGCCATAGACTACTACCTGCGTGCAATGAAGGCTTTGACCACTAGAGAGAGCCACCCAGCTGTGTGGGACAGTGTCAACTGGGAGCTGTCCACCACTTATTTCACTCTGGCCACACTCCTGCAGGACTACGCTCCACTGTCCAGGAAAGCTCAGGAGCAGGTGAGCACAATACATACAAAGTGTGTACATACAATCTAAAATAAAATAACAATGTTAGAAATGGTTCTGTGTTTAGATTGAGAGAGAGGTGACTGAGGCCATGTTGAAGTCCCTGAAATACTGTGACCTGCAGACAGAATCGGCCCGACAGCCTCTGTACCAGTACAGAGCTGCCACCATCCACCACCGCCTGGCCTCCATGTACCACAGCTGCTTCCGCAACCAGGTACATCTGTCATACATCAAACAGAAACAATGCCCCAGTGGATACAAGTCTGGGTTTAGATCAAAACAATTACACTTTTTATATATTTATATTTACATGCCTGTATTGAGTTGTGCATACATCTCGTACTACCAACTTTATTTGAATGTCCTACCTGAGCTCCCGGTGAAGTTCATTTATCATCTCCCTCTCCGTCCCCCCCCCAGGTGGGAGATGAGCACTTGAGGAAGCAGCACAAGAGCCTGGCTGAGCAGCACTACAGTAAAGCGGTCAGTCTGTTCGTGAGCCTCAGGGACGCCCCCTGTGAGCTGCTGCGAACTCTGCTGGAGAGGGTGGCCTTCGCTGAGTTCACTATGGCAGGTCAGACACCACCAACTACTGCTGTAGTCTTTTTTTATATACACAGCTCCTAATCAACCGTTTGCATTTACTGCTCAGGCCTGTCAGTCTGTATACTTAAAGGTGCATTATGTAACTATTTGACAGGGGGTCTGCGTAGAGTGTATATTTAAATGGACATGGCTAACGCGCTAGCTGCTGTGTTATAATAGACATCCTTATGTAGACTTTTCCAGCTCCTACTGTCCTTGGCTCCTGTTAACTTACATTGGAATATCTTATTCATAATATAGAGACTGGCTCCGAGTGTTTTGTTTTTTTTAGAATGGTGATTATAATTCCAGGTTGTATGAATCTTTTTCTTGGTGCAGGTCAAAACAGCAGTGCAGCTAAACTGAAAAGTCTGACTGCAGCGCTGGACATCATGACTGAGACGAGACACGCTTTCCAACTCATTCATAAGGAGCTGATGGAAGAGGAGATGGAGGTAAAATATGATCATTTTTAAGACTGTGGTTCAATAAACATTCTGATAATAAAACAAACCTGTTAACTCGATATCCCAATAAAACATTCCTAATTAAAAAGAAGTCACTGTTAGAAATAAATTGGGGCAAAGCTGAATTTAGCCTTTATTTTCATGCCTTATAGATCATCAGATTTGGTTATGATTTGCATATGTTTTGAATTTAAATAATTTTGCATTGCTTGCTTTTTTATTTTATGTATTAACGCTGAAGAAGGAACAAGATGTGACTGAATCGGGAGAATCCTCAGACCTGTCAACAGACGACGGGTCAGGACTCAACATCCAGGAAGTCATCAAGTTAATTGGAGTGTTTGAACCGAGCTTCTCCTTCCTGTTGCTCCAGGTCATTAAAATCCTGACTACAATAAAACGCAAACCAAGGTAAGTACAAATAAAAAAAATCTATTTTAATTTCTCCGTGTTTAATATTTGTCGATTTGAACATTGTTGTGTTTATTTTAGCGGTAAGGATGAGGAATTGCTGAAAACCTACAAGGATGTCTACTCTAAGTTACTGCGTGCAGAGAAAAATGCTCCTTTGCTAATGCGGGTCAAGTTCTACATTGAGCTGCTAAACCAGCTGAAGGCGGAAACTGAAAGCAACAATACAGACTCATAGCTGAACTTTTTCTAGGCTTCAAAAAATGACACAAAATGCTGTAAAAGAATGTCTTCACTTCTAACAATTATTATTACATTTCTCATGCGACAGTGACAAATCCAGTTTCACCTTATATAAGCCTTTAAATATGAGAATCTTACACATTTATACAAAGAGTTTTTCTCTGTTTCTGTTTCTCTGCTGTTCTTTCCAGAGAATCTTGTTTCACCTTTCAGTTTGGGTGATCTTAATATTTCATTTGAGATTTAATTCTGAAATCTAAATTGTCATTTTATATGGTTTAAGATTAGATTTTTCTGTTTTATTTTTTTCCCCACACAAGTGCCCATTGTACAAACTTGCTGCACACATTTTCTAAAAGATTCAGCATTCTGTCTTTGTTGTATTTTCCACAACTAAACAAAAGCTTTGTAATATTGTATTTAATAATGAAGATTTGATATTGCTGATGTGAAAACCTGTTATAAACTGTGATCTAAGATTTTACACAGAGAAAAATTTAAATCTCATAAAATGGTTCTTATGTCGACAGTTAGTAGCACCAGCATTACTGTAAATAAAAAAAGTTCCTGTTCGCTTTCACCAGAGCATTGTGTGCAATAGAAAAGCAACTGCCAATGCAAACTCAAAGGCTCTCGCTGTACAGCTGTTAAGAATAAGACATGCTTTGCTGTTTGACTTGTAAAATAAAACTTGTACAATAGTTTTAACTTAATATTGGTATTCATGCGTTTTTCTTTAGTTTCAAAGTTCTTATGACTTTCAAATTTACTTTCAAACATGACCCTTTTCATTTGTTTAAAAAGGCCGTGTAAATGATTATCTGACATAAAACATTGTGAGGCCAGTTGATTATAGTTATTTTCATAATCTTAAAAAGTACATTTCATAATAAGACAAAGTGACCAATAAGATGTATTTATTGTTCTAATGAGTTGAATGAAAAAAGACATGCAATATATTTTGAGAATAAGGTGCCGTGAAAAGTCTCATTAGTAAAACTATAATAAATAAAAACTGACTGACACATATTAAACACACTGGGAAAAGAAACAACAAGTAGTGTATTATAATAGTGCATTGAGCTTGGTCCTTTCACAATGACAGTATTATTGTATAACACAGCGGTCATGTGTGTGCTCCTCCTGGTGGCTGCTCACTGCCACTGCACCCTTCTCCTCAGGATACATGCCCCGGTCAAGAATTTGCTGAAGGATATCTTTGCTTTCACTCTGCGGCAGGTTGTAGAAGAAATACTGAGGTGCCATCTCAATGAATCTAAGGAGGAGAAACGATTATGACAATATGATAGAATTATATATAAAACAGTTTTCATACCATTATAAGTTTGCCCCTATGCAATTTGGTGTTATTTAATTGGTAATGAGCTGCCCAGGGATAGACGAAGATTAAAAAGTAACCACATCAGAAACTAAAAATTGAATTGCAAACCAAAGACATTCTAGGAAATATCAGAATGATGAAAAATTTGAGCCGTTGGCATAGCAATTAACAACTTAAAAGCAACTTTAATGATGAAAAGTCCTCAAAATGTTGCCTTTACTGAATATTACTGAATACTGAACTACAAAAACTGAAGTAATTATATGAAACAAAGTACTCATGGTTCAAACTAGAGTGTTACAACAAAGTCTGACTCAAAGTTTATAAATTAATGGGTGTGATATATATATGGACATGGCTCCACTGACTCTGTTTCTAATTGACTTTACATTAAATGCTGCAGTGAGTTTAGTCATTTTGGTCTTAAAATGTTCGTATTAACTGGCTCTACATGATCCTGGTGGTTTTATTTCACTATTTTGTTAGCTGTTCTCCAAATTTTACCTTATAACTGCAAGTCTCATGAGCTTCATTTGACTGGAGCCGACGGTACACTCCCTTAACCCAAGTTTATCCCCAATGCCATTATAAATAAAGACAAAAAACCTGGATTTTTTGTTATAGGAATGTGTATCCTGTGAGCACATCCTCCTCTCTCTTTGTGACTTAAGACTAAGCTCCATATTGTCAAACATGTGTGATGTGTAATCCTGTGTCCCGGCAGCTGATACAGTGGGCAGGGATTATCAAACCTTCTGTGCTACCACAATTAAACCTACAGTACTACACTCGGATTTCCTTCCTTAGTCCAAATGTCTTTCTGATTACAATTAAATCTCACGAAACCTCAAGTCAAATTCTACCCTTGGAAATGCTTTTAACCTTAGATAACAAAAAAACAGTGTGATTAATGTGTATAGACGGCCTTAAATTTGTAATGGAGGTAGTGTAAATTCAGATTTAACTTTGCTCCTCACTCCAAAGACTCCTCCTTGCTCCTTGAAGACTCCCTCCTCTAATCCTCCACGCCCTTCGTCGCTATTCCTTCTGCCAAATATAACTCATTCAATAAAGCTACTAATACTTTCTCTTTGTGTTTGTCTAAGTCTCTTTAGGTTGACATAACATCATGACTAATGTGTACAGAGAGCCTTTAGTTTGTATTTATGTATGTGTGGCTGTGCAGGCAGTCGTCAGTAATATGGAAATGTAACTGAACAAGATCGACGACCTTAATGTCAAACTGTGGAAAAACAATAACGTCCATGAGAGAAGCAAGTGCAGGACCCTCACTGTAAAGGTTATATAGTGCAGCTTTAAAGGTCCTGTATTACACAAAATGGACTCTTTAACCCATCTTATAATTTTGTTACTGCCTCAGAAACGCACCTAGAGTTGTGTTTTGTTTCATTCACACATTTGAGTAATCCTGGTTTATTCGTCTGTCCACATCTCCAAATGCTCCAAATGTAGTTTTCAAGTTAATAGCAACATTTTACTTTTAGTTGAGAGAGATTGGCAATTCCAGAGCTGAAATCATCCAAATGATTCTAGTAAAGTGTGAAAAATTCCTCAGTCGTCCAGGTAGAATCCAAAAGGAAAATAAATTGTCAACTGGACAAAAGTTATTTGGTTGAATACGTCTCATTATTATGCTAATTACGTCCCCACACTTATGACTAGTACAATAGACTGAGCTATTAAAAAGAAACTGTAACAAATATGTGTTAGTTTCTATGCAATTAATTTGTATTTAGCTCCTCCCTGCAGCAGATATAAGTGTTTTTCCAGCATTTTGACCAGAACTGAAGAAGCAGCTTGGATGAGCTGCGAAACGTATTCTACCAGATAACTTTTGTCCAGTTGACAATTTATTTTCCTTTTGCCATGGATTCTACCTGGACGACTGAGGGATTTTTCACACTTTACTAGAATCATTTGGGTGATTTCAGCTATGGAATTGCCAATCTCTACTAAACTAAAGGTAAAATGTTGCTATTAACTTGAAAACTACATTTGGAGCATTTGGAGATGTGGACAGACGAATAAACCAGGATCACTCTATTCTACTCTATTCTAGTGAAGGTGTATGGAGTTTAAAAACAGAGAAGCACTTCCTTTATTACCACATGACATCACAATGTGGAACAAAGTGAGAAGAAGAACTCAGCCTAAATATGCAGGATTTGTGTGTTAAACGTGCGAATGAAACAAAGCACAGCTCCAGTTATGCTTGTGATAAGGAAACATTATGTAAAGAGGAGCAGCGTACTCACTCGTGTGGTTTGATCTGTGTGACTGTGCGGAGGCAGTTGTCCTCAGAGAAGGAGTGCTCGTGGAACAGCACCCACTCAGGGAGGCCCGGTCTGGGGCTTTTGGGGCCGTAGCAGGAGGCCGGGTGGATCTGGGCCACGTGTTTGTGAGTGAGGATCAGGTAGTTTCCACAACCGTCCACGTCACGGGCCACCTGGGGGTCAGAGGTCAGATAAAGAGTCTGGACACGTACGAGACGACAATCAAGAATAATCCCATGTATAGTTGAAATTCAGAGTTCGAATCTGTATTTAAGTACTTTTGATTTAATTGTATATGTGACCAAAAAAAATTCAATAGTCTCAAAACATTTCTGATTGTTTAAAACATTATTTATCTTACAAATTCCAAATAGGGTGAGAAAAATATTATTACTTTACTGGAAAATAATTTGATTTGATAGCATCAGTTTTGTTTTGTAACAATATTCCATGTTTAACAATTAAAACAAGCTTAACTATTCTGTGCTTTTTGCAGTGACAGTGACACTTTTAGCAACTAACACTGTCAGACTCTTTGGCTTCATTCCACTAAAACAGTCCAGACATAGAATTAACATAATTTAACATAAAGACAGAAGTGTGTTTTCACAAATTATCCCACTTAAACTATTGTAATTATGACTAGTTAAACCCAATTAGTTTAGTGCTTTTCTACCACTACACACAAAGCAGTGATACAGTTTTAAGCAATTGATACTTTATGGATCCCAAAGAAAACTCAAATTTCCACAGCAGCAACAAAGAAACAAACATATCATTAAAGAAAAGTTATCGTTAAGCGCTAGAGTTTCCTGACCTGCATGAAGAAACCAGCCAGCAGAGCTCTTTTTATATTCACGGTGTTGTTTCTCGAACCAAACGCAGGCAAAGACACAGGCAGCTCAATCCTCTTTAGAGTCTCTATGAGCTCAGAGCAGAGGACCTCAGCTATCAGTAGTGCACTGTGGTCAAGGTAGTTCTCCTGACACCACTTCTCCATATTGCAATCTGAGGAGAAAGACAAAATACACGTAAAATGACCATCAGTTTTTTTTTCGGAGGTCATTTTGTGTCTGTTTCCTTTGCTCACATGGGTCCTGCTGGCTCTGGGTGAAGGCCTTGTAGATGTTGATGAGGGTGAAGTGGTCTCCTTCTGGGTGCTGGAACTTCATGTGGCACTGAGCAGCTTCTGGCTTCAAGTCTTTAGTGGGGACAACGAAACAAGAAGGTGCTGCAAAAAAAAAAAGAAAAGTCAAAACATAAAATTAATTCATTGTTAACTGTCTTATTCTGTCTTGATTTAACAGATTTAATTCATATTGAACAAATAGTTTTATTTCATTTACGCATGTTTAACCCTGCATCTTTAGACTTCCATTGTGATGTGGTAATACAGGAAGTGCTCCACTGTGTTTTTAAACTTCATATACCTAGAATTTGGGCTATACAAAAATAAATTGAATTGAATTGAATAGAATCATTTGGATGATTTCAACCCTGGAATTGCCAATCTCTACTGAGGTAAAAGGTACTAAAGGTAAAATGTAGCTGTTAACTTGAAAACCAGCGCTTCATGACATCACAAGGTGGAACAGAGCATTTTGAGCTTTAGAAATGTAGACAAACTAATAAAAAAGAGTTATAAAAGCGCAACTGCAGGTATGTTTTTGAGGAACAGGATTATAACACGGCTTAAACCCCACAATAATCAATTTTGCGTAATATAAGACACACACCTGTTATAAAAATGACGAATAAAGTCGATGTAAAGTACCTGTTACCATGGCGGCGATGATGACCACCTCGCTCACGCAGTCGAACTCACAGGAGGCCAGCAGGGTCTTGGCGAGCTGAGGCTCCAGGGGCAGCTCCGACATGATGATCCCCACCTCCGACAGGTTGCCATGGTTATCCAGGGCGGCCAGGTAGTCCAGCTCCTCCAGGGCCTGCATCAGGCTGCCGGGGTCTGCAACGACAAACCATCAGTGGCATTTTACTGCCGGCATATGGGAAGTACTAAGACTGCAGACACAAAACAATAGATCAAATGTGACATGATCTTATTTAGGATAGTAACGACCAGAATGCACATGTTTTTTCTTTTTTATCTTTATTTATTTTATTTTATTTTATT
>KN499140.1:422-13730 GCA_000787155.1 Scartelaos histophorus | reverse complement strand
AAAATGAATCTATGCCCACCATTAAACTAAACCTAATATCACTAGCAGGTTGCACGGTGTCGGTGTGAAAGGGGGAGTGACTTGTAAAGGGAAGGGAGACTGAAGCCTATAAAACATCTTAATATGTTGTTTTCAGGAAATGTACTATTTTCAGAGCAATAGAGGGTAGCATGGTGATCTAAATATGTTATGTCTTAGCAGTAGCACATCATAGAAATAAATGTACCGTACATCCAAGGTTTTATTTTCTTTGACTAGACTATTATTGTGCCTTATTTGCTTTTGTGTGTGACTTTTTATTAAATTGAAAATGTGCAGATTTTAGACCCAGGCCCAGCTTCTTTTGTGCTTTTTAACAAAACCAAATGTTTTTGAACACCAGTCCACATCAATTATGCCTCAGCTGGAATGGTTTAATTCTACTTCTCTTGTAAACATTCACCAATCACCACCAAGAATGAATGAGCTCAAGCAAAATTCAATTCAAAAAGAAATACATGTATCTTGTATGGTAGAGGTTGGTGTTATATAGGCTAGACATTGTTATTTTGTAAAGATTCATTATTAAAATATTGAGTGTATTATGTATAAATATTAAAAATATTTGATAAAGATAATAGTAACAATAACCTACTTTAACAATCCATTAGCCAATCTGTGATAATGTCTTAAAAGTTCAGTTGTTACTATTATCTTTATCAAATATTAAAAATATTTGATAAAGATAATAGTAACAATAACCTACTTTAACAATCCATTAGCCAATCTGTGATAATGTCTTAAAAGTTCAGTTGTTACTATTATCTTTATCAAATATTAAAAATATTTGATAAAGATAATAGTAACAATAACCTACTTTAACAATCCATTAGCCAATCTGTGATACTGAACTTTTAAGACATTATCAGGCATGTTTTAGCACATTTCTGCAAAAGATATTCTCAGAATTGTTTAATGGAATATCGCTCAGCCAAACCATGAGTGAAGATCATGTTTTAGTTTCAAGATTTGCCACACCTAAATAGTTTATTCTCTCAATTATATGCTAAACCTTAACAAACAATAGTCCATCAGTTGTTGTCATCCAACAATGTGTCTGATTGGAAACAAAATGTGTAGAATCGTAACTTTCCTTCTGTATAACTGTATTTTGGAACGACACGCCACATCTCCTAAACACATCCCCAGTAATGACTCCCGTCTCTTCAAATGTGTGTTTGAGGTTCAGTCTAATGATGTCCAGTAGGCTTTGCTTTCATGCTTGTGTTGTTTTCCTGAATTTTCTGTCCCCCGGGTGTTAGGACAAAGTTTGCAGCTCTGATTTATTTAATGTTTTTAGGCTGAGACAGCTCATACAGCCTGTCTTCCGAGCTGATTAGCTGTTGTACCATTTTTCAGTGTGAATTTCCGTGTTCCCTTCCTATTCTGGCCGTGCTTGCAAACTGGGCTAATGCTCTTGAGTTGTTTGCCTTTATGTCTGCTTTGCCACGCATTTACTTAATTAGGCGCTCGCTGTGTCCTCAAAATAAATGTATTCTAGTAACAACAGCCCATAGCAAAATCCTTTTTCCAACTATTCACTGATTGTGCAGTACTCAAACCCAGAGTGATGTTGTACATATAAAAGATGAATCTGCATTAGCCTTAATGTACAAATAAACATTGAATCAGGGACATATTGTACTGCAGAAGACCTGTCTCTACTGGCTTTAAGCTCTGATCATTAGGATTAAATGAGCATGGAAGAGAATATTGTTTAGATATAATCATCTGAAATGAGACCTCAACGTCTTTGTCATGTTTACTGTCATTTTACACTATTAAAACACACATCAAAAGATCTTTTTATAACAAAATCTGCAGTATTGTTGAATCAAAATGTCAAAAAACAAAAAACAAAAATGATCACAACCCATAGCCAACGAAGGTCTCAGTGTTGATACTGTCTGCCTCACATTGTGCCTTTAAAACATTTGACATTATCTGTTTTTCTTGACTTACTGAAATTTGACTGTAAATTCATCCATAACCACATTCTCAAACTGTCAGTGCTTTGATCAGCCAATAAATATGTTATATTACAGACCAAAATTCAAAAGGAATATTTTACCACCAGTAGAGCTGATGCAGTGTTGTTAAATTTATGGCTATTCATGAGTTCCAGCGTCCTTTTATTGCCAAAACTTTTTACCATTCTGAAGATGGGATATTTTGTTAAATTGTTTATTACTATGACTGTGGTTCTAATTAATCACTCTGACCCCCATGGATAGTATAGTGATTAAAAAGTGTTCTTGAGAGGGATCCTGCTAATACAGTACTAAACATAAACAGGACACATCTGTAGTTTTGTTTCTAAGGCTTGAGTGTAACCCATGTGATTGTAACCCAGCAAGTTTTCACATCATTTAAAAGTTTTTCCATATTCTTTTCCAGTTTACATGAAGGAAATGGATCACTGTGTCCCTACTTATGCGCTACTGGCAAAGGTGCAAATAGTGTGTGGAGAAGTAGATGACACAAACTGAATACAAATGATCCATTATACATGTTTATTCAGTGAGATAATCTACACAATCTCTAAATGTATTGGTTTAAATAGTTTTCAGATACCATGCTTGTACTACTTGTGGCATAATACTTTCTAGTGTAACAGTATTATTTGAGCAAAATCTGAAATAAGTTGTGCAGATAATTAGTCTACTTGAGTATCCTCATTGTTTTTACTCTTACTTTCTTTGAGGCTATTATTATGTCTAAAGTAACAATAATTCTACTTCAGGACAATATTTGGTATTTTCTCCACCTCATAGATTTTCCTTAGAACTTATTCTATTAGCAAATGTTTTAACAGTATTAAAGTATATTCAGTTATTAAGTATATTAAAGTATATATTTTCATATTATATTTATTTAGTGTACTTTAAAACCAGGATGGAAACAAGTGCATGGATTTGTTTTATTAAGAGATGTAAAAAGTCCCTTTAAAATATGTTGATTTAGTTTTAGTATGGTAATATTTATTATTAAGAATTGCCATTTACCAATATTTTTTAGTACTATTACACTTTGCCAAATGTCAACACTATTTTATTCAACAATTTCCTTTAGAAATACTTTATAGTTAAGAACGGATTAATTGGGCGTCAAAACATTGAATTATCAGAACAGTTGCTGCTTGTAGCTAATATTTTTTGATAGATTCTTTTTAATTAAAAACAGCAAGGGTATGAAAAATAACCAAAACAAAATACACAAAGGAGTGAAAAGAAACTTCCGTCATTTTGTTAAAGAGTTGTTTAAGTCCTTCTGAAAAATAATTAGTGTTGACTGAATAATAATTTTACGAATCTTTGCTTGACATTTAGCAGTAGTTTTTAGCTGTATTTAGTAGTATTTTTTAACTCAGAAACTTCATCTTTTTTCTAGCTCTTGTTTTTATTTGTTTGTTTTGGTGTTGAAGGATAAAATGCAAGCGAAAGAGAAAATGAGGACATGATATTTTCAGCCAGTATCAGTTCAACTTTTGTTCTGAGTCGGTTCGTTTACCTCTATTATATTTGAAGGTTGCTGCGTCACACTGAAGTATTGAATGCCCACACTGATTTCATTGCACCAAAAGGCCATTGGGAAAAATCTGAACAAATGATTAAGCTGCTCATCTAGCATTACCTTGAGAGGGTTTGTTGCTACCATTTAGGAGAATAATGAAATCTGGAGGAGTTGGGGGCGAAACTGGTAGAGCCCAAATCAAACAACGCACACAATTTCTTTATAGAAGGCCAAAGGCGAGGAACAGCAACTTCAGTGATTTGTCAGTTTCTTAAAACTATCTTAAACCAAGTATTCCTCTATAATCAGACTAGGTTTTGGACCAAAAGCGTAACACTCTACAATCAAAAGACTTGTAGACTTGCAAACAGTGTATTTATTAAGTTTGTAATGCTCTCAAAACTTACTCTGTGTATCTGACCCAAACTGCAAAAAAAATTTGTAGGAAACAATTTATTGCAATGTCAGCTCACTCACTAACTTTCTGCTGTTGTCTCATATAAATCTTTATTATATTGGCCAACTAAGACACCATGCAGTGATTAATCAACTAAATGACTAAAGCCCTACAGCTCTAGTATTTATCTGTCAACTGCAGATTAAGTTGCAGTTCAGTCCCATATCTCAAACTAACTCACCATAAGCCTGCTCCTTTCTGCTGTGGCCGACCGTTTTAATCCATAAAATCTATAGTCAACTAATAAAACGTTTTTACTACAGCCCTAAAAACTGGTGCTTTCTTTTATAATCTCATAAATGCCCCAGTACAGATACATTTTATAAGCAGCTCTTACGGCCAAAATAAGTCTGTGTACTGTCTGCATCTCATTATAAAGCATTTTTCACGTTTTAAGATGGTAAAATACTGGAACAGCACCTTTAAATTATTGTGTTAAAAACTTGATTCCCTTTTTCTTGCATCTAAAATGTCCTGTCAGAGGTCACAGATGTCTGGACCTTTTAGAATATGTCATTCATTTCAGCTTCATATTTCTGCATAAAAAGCTCTTCAAAAATATTTTTCAAAAACTTATTTCTTAAAATCCACAAATTGCTCATCTTTTCCTTCAGCCCCTTCATCTGTTCGATAAGTGCCAGTCATTTTCTCTGCGGAGATTCTGAACCTTGTCTTCCCATTTGTGTAACTGCATTTTAGTTACCTAAATTGCAAGGAAATTTTCTCTGGAGAATCTCTATAATTTCTCTTTCTCAAATATTCTTCACCTTGAACTATTCATAGTTATGTAACCAAATACACGTATATACTTTTATGTAATATTATTAGGTCAAATCAAATTGTATCTAGGGAGAGATTTCAGTGTAGCGTTTGATTTTAACAGTGTAACTCTCTGTTCCAGTACATTTAGTTTGACAGAAAGTCAAGTTTTTTAAAGCACTTTATCCAACACTAAAATGTCATCACATACTTTAGACTGCACACTTTGCACATATATTTCAGACTGCACATTTCCATAACGCCAAGGGACAGAATCAGGTGTACAATATGTATGCTTTTTCTCCATTTTTGTGAACCATTGAAATCACACATCACTCTATTCCTCACAGTAATGCCTCTATTTTACGGTATCACACTTATAATGATGTTTTTTTTTTCTTTTTCACAAGCTTTTATTATATGGAATGACTATATGAAGTTGCTAATACATCTACTGTTCACTTCTCTGCATAGGGAGAAGTGTAGTAATAAAAAATAACTGTTCAATTGTTTTTTAGGCATCCACAGCACAATGTCCCGAGCAGTGAAGTTACATTTTGTGCAGTTTGTTCTCACTGATTGCACTACATATTCAAACAAAGGTTCATGTATCTCCTTTAGTCACATGTCCATCCAAAATGTCATCTAGATTTAATTTAAGGAATAGACTCTACACAGGATACCAAAACACTCTTTATTTAGACAATAGACAATAAATAATAGTAGTATAGTCCACGAAAAGCTCATTTATATCCTGTGAATATGACTTTTTTAGTATTGATACTTGTTCAAAAGAGTATCTAGTGTCTATAGTAGTTTTAGTATGGATTAGTATCTGAATTTCAATACTTTTAAAACCCCTAATGGAGACATATCAACTTTTAACATCAGTATAAAATCAGTGAGCACTTTAGTTTTAGCCCTGGGACTTAACTATACATGTTTTAATAATAGTTTTCTGTTTATATGTTAAATGTCTACAGAAAGTTTTCCAAAAAAGACATTTCAGAACAGATCTAAACCACAGGGTTAGCAGATCTTATGCAGAACAAGACAGGATATTGTGTTGGAAATTGTAGTTCTTCAGAAATTACAGCCTCTGAGATGTGCTAATTGCGTCCACTCAAATAACTTTCAGCTCTATCCAGCACCAGTTTATTTAATTTTTTTCAAAGTTACCCTATCACAAGACCCCATTACTTTACTGTGAGCCACTGTTCTAAGTTTGCAACAACACCGACAATCTGTCATTGGATAAAACACAGATTATGAGTTATGGCCTCTCACAAAAACACATATTGTAGTTACGTTTTTATATTGCATGAATGAGAACAACCTGGTCCCCTATTTGAACCATCTCTACACTATAATATTGTGAAGAGAGCCTCACGCTGAGAGTAATAGCCAGTTTGGATTGCATTTCACCTGACATATATTTGAACAAGGCGGGTTTTATTTTCTGAATTGTCTAGATTTCCCAGTGTACCTGCCGTCCATATAATATATAAGGCCAATGCCAAAAGGCCATTCTATTCCCCACTGGTTAAATTGAAGTCAGATTAAAAAATAAATATAATTTTAATGGTATTTTTCAGTTTGTTTAATGGATTTTGTTCATATTTATTCCCGGTGTTGTCCTATAGTATAGTCCTAATGTAGACTTGGTTTATTCTTGGTTTGTTCTAGGTCTGGTTTAATTCAGTTTTAGACCCAGTTTTGATGCAGTGTGTGTGTGAGTGTGATGAAATTTACGCTTGTGTGTCTCCTACGATAACTTATGTTGTTTGGAGTAGCAGATGGGAGCAATATCAAAGCTGAAATTGGTTCCTGGTTATGTATGGTATTCAGCTATGATAAAATCCTCAGTACATCTCTTTTTTGGCATTTCCTTTAGTAATACACAGAATCCCGTGAATGTGTTTGCTGTTATCCCAAGCCTTCAGCACACTCCAATCCTTCTGCATTAATTATATGTTTCAGGCACATGCACAGTGTTGTCTGACAGGAGCTAAAATGATGTGGACCACGATTTTAGTAGCACCATGTCTCAAACCCACTTAAAGGTGCATTATGTAACTTTTCTAGTGAAGGATCCACCACCTGCTTGTATCCATTAAGGTTATTGTTGAACAAGGATGAATAAGAATTGAAGAGAAGAGGCATGACACTGGAGTTCTAATGCAGGAAGAGGTTTATTTATGATTGAAACAGACCAAGCATCTGCGGCCATAAAAAGATCTGTGTAGTATGACTATGTTTCCGTCGTAGGGATTATTATACCTTTGAGGATGTACTCCATGATAACAAGGATGGCGCTGGAAGTGAGTGCTCCAAGTACAGCACAGAAATTGAATTTTCTCTAACACTGTAGCATTCGACATTATGATGTTAATCTTATCAAACTTGTATTTATGTGTTTTCATATTTTAAAGATGCATCCATTTCAAATCCACTTCATTTATATAGCACACTTTACCAACAAAACAGTTTCCAAAGTGCTGCACAAATCTCATAAAATGAAGACAACAAAAGCAAAAACTTGGTCACACCAGTTGTAAAACCATCAAACCAGTAAAATCAAAGAAAAGCAAAAGCATAAAAATCATAAAATAGTACTAAATAAGTAAAATATAATAGTAAAAATATAAAAGTTTAAATATCTGTGTGGAGTTTACATGTTCTCCCTATATTCCCCCATTAACCCAAAAACATGCACCATAAATCAAATTCTCCAGCTAAGGCCCTGACCAAGCCAAGCCACAAGATCATGGAGATGGGTCCCAAGGCGCCTCATGTGCTGCCCACTGCTCCAGGAGGATGGGTGAAATGCCGAGGACAAGGTCCCTATGGGGATAATAAAAGTACTTCAAATAAATAAATTAAATAAACAAAAGATATAGAGAACCGCACAACTCACACGATGTTAAAAGCCAGAGAATAAAAATAGGTTTTAAGACCAGACTGAAAATACTCCACTGTGGGAGCTGAGGAGCGTTCCAGAGCTTGGGGCTGGTCACAGAGAAGGCCCGGTCCACCCTGGTTTTACGTCTCATCTTGGGCATCACGACCTTCAGAGCAGGTGGAGGGGTGTAAATTTGGATGAGGTTGGAGATGTATTGTGGGGCCAATTCAAAGCTTTAAAAACAGACCATAAAATCTTAATCAACTGGAAGCCGACGCAACTAAAATTGGGGTAATGTGGTCACGTTTTTTGGCTGTATGCGCTCTTTAGACCAGCTGTATGCGCTTGCCTCTCCATAGACTTGACCTATAACCTGCCCTAATGTCATCAACTGTCTCACTTAATACCATACAGTGGAACATTCAAGGCAAAGCTATTACATTTCCACAGAGACAGGAATGCGGTGGACCCTTCACCTGAAAAGTCTGGTCCAAATGATGAATGAAGCTTTTCAAACCCAATCTGCATCTGCATATTCTCCAGTGTTGCATTGTGTAGCCATATAATTTCTCCCTAAATGTCTCCCAACAGTTTAAATGAGCTCTCCTCACTCTTGGCTGAGACACTGATTCATCTGCTTGGTTTTCAAAGGTCGCCATAATTAAAATTTTAGCAGCGCAACTTCCTCCAATTTCTTTCGTGACCTTAAACGCCCCCCCAACCCCAAAGTCAGTCGTACTATGAAGTCTACGGAGTGAACTACAGGGACAAAATGCAGCCAATTTTAGCCCTGCTTTTAGTGTGTTACCTAATGTGTTTGTGACAGGTTCTCTTTAGTCCATCATTTTTCAGTTTTTCTCTTCATACTCAGGCCATTTTAGAAGCACTCCGAATCAGAAAAGAGAAAGAAAATCTGCGCTGAACTAAATTGTATTTTGACCTTCAAATTTTGGGAAAGAATACAAGTTGTCCAAGATATGAAAGGGATGATGGGTAATGAAGAGACCTAGACGTAGCATGAAGTGAAAGGGTAATCTTTGCAGGTTGATGTCTTTTATTTTCTATTTTCCCTTTTTCTACTGCCCATTTTTAAAGTTAAAACAGGTTAATTGTGGTTTCTTTTCATTCTGTATTTTGGTCTTTTTTGTTATTATGAGTATTTTTGTTATTGTAACCGGGCAAAATCTGCCTCCTTAAACCTAGCATACACTAAAAAGTAAAAGATAAGCAAGTTTGCAAAGCTGGAAGGTCACCTGCTTGTCTCCATGGAGATGTCATTGCTTTCTATGGATGTTCCACAGTATGGCTTTCAACTTTATCTACTTAAGAATGCATTTTTGTTGGATTTTTATTATAAGTCAGCTCAGTTCTCCATAAATCTAACCAGTGACTTGGTCTAATGTATCACCTGCTTGTCTCCATGGAGATGTGGATGTTACACAGTGTGGCATTCAACTATCCATTTTTGTTTTTAGAAATTAACGGATTTTTATTATAAGTCAGCTCAGTTCTCCATAAATCTAACCAGTGAGTTGGTCTAATGTGTCACCTGTAAGTCAGCTCAGTTCTCCATAAATCTAAACAGCAACTTGGTCAACTTGTTTCCTTGGAGATTCGTAACTTTAATGACATAATGTGGAATATTAAATGCACCAACATGAAGAATATCAGTATAGAAATATCACTGATAATTTACCAATAATTGCATCCCTAAATATACACTCAAATAAGTGTTAAAATGAATAATATAGCAGATATAGGATGTTCAGTAATGAATATAGAGTTTCTAACCCTGTATTTCTTGTGTCTTTCCACAGGGAGTACTTGGGCCGTCAGCTGCAGTCCACAGATCAACAGCAGGCTCCCGCTGTGGCCGCTAGAAGTTAAACCACGTGTTTGTGATCGTGCATTATTTATGTGAATGGATGTGTGTTGTGTACAAAAGTGTTGCTATTGTAAAACTTTCTTTCTTTACATTGTGGTACAGTCATTCCATCTCCTTGGCGATCTCCATGGCAACCTTCCCTAGACGATGTAACTATTATTTGTGTTTTGTGCTAAAACGTGCGGTGGTTTTGAGTCGCTCTAAGTATGTGATGTGTATAATATTGAGAGATGTTTAAATGTAAAACACTGGCGCGCTAATAATAAAGATGTTATCACGTTCATTTGCAGTGTTTTAATTAATTACAGTGTCAAACTTTTAAATGTGGTAACTGTAGTTTATTGCCTTGGATACAGCAGATGATTAGATGATTACACATTAATTTGTCCCACCCACAGTAGCAATACAATTAAATCTCACACAATATAAACATAAGTGATAATAAAGATCAAAATAAGAAAAGCAGCAAAACTTTTAAATAGTATGTAGCATCAGCAATGCAAGTCTAGTATTAATACACATCTTATACTGTATTTTTGTTACACCATATTTTTCCTCAAGATTAATATTTCATTTGAGTAAGTGACAAAACCTATTGACTATTAACTGTTTCTTGCAACATGGGTTCTTTAGAAATAACAGCATTATTGACTATTAACTGTTTCTTGCAACATGTGTTCTTTAGAAATAACAGCATTTGCATTTTTTAAAGCAGCACTGCAATATTTCTGAAGACTGACACACCATGGAGACAGAAAGTTAAAGCCAAACCTTAAGGAGGATGTGTTTTATGCCACAGTTTTTAACAACTCAGCCAAAAGAGTATCATCTTATTTAGACAAGCAGGTGACGTGTGTGCCAAGTGTTACGAGTAAAGTCTGTGGCGATGCAAGCTCACTCACAGAATGTAGTTTTTATGTCTGAAATGAAACATGGTGGGACTTTGATATTTCATCATTCAAATTGTAAGTCAAATGTGACGGAGTAGACTGCTGTAAAACTGCAGTGTTACGCCTGCTCAGTCCCTCCTCCAAATAATAGCACCTTAACTCTTTCATGTGAGCAGCTTTTTAACTGAAACCTTTTCTCTTCCTCTAAATTGCATGAGACGGGGCAAAGGGCAAAAGAGAATCTTCCAAGAAACCAGGACTAGACAATGATTTAACCTTGAAAATGCCAATACACGGGATTTCAGTTTGAAGTGAAGGTTACAACTGGACAATGCATTTTTTCTTAAAGGTTAAAAAAAGTAGTACCAAATTTAAGGATTTCACATTACATTTGTTATAAAATGTTTAAAAGTTTTTGTCTTGTTTGATTACCACGGTGAAGTTAGAAGTTCTTTCGTCTAAAGAATCAGAGGTCACATATCTATAATAAATTAAATCTCGTTGCATTTGTTTTTCTATCTAATTACATCCTTGAATCTTGTCATGTTTGCATAATCCTGCCTATTCTTTCTTCAGAATGATAAATGATTATTAGCAGACACTTTGTCCTTGCGTTATTGCTGTAGTTTTTTTATACAGGTTTTTATGTAACCAAGTCCTTGTTATATAAATTATTCATTCAGTCATTATAAACTGCAGCGTGAGAACCATTAGGACCAAAATCTGTCACAGCAATAAATATGTAATAATGAAATATGAGTGTCCTTCCACATGCACTCAGCCGTTTAAAGAGTCCATAGAGAATGAATAACTCGTAATTAACTAGCCAACGGTTTAACTAAAGAGCTTCCTGTTGTAGTCAGTACAGCAGCATAAAAAAATGAAACAAACTTGCAAGATTTTATTATGCTCCTCATATTGATCAGCTTTGGCATTTAAATTCAACCAATCACAATGAACTTAGAATAGAAGAAGCTTTACGAACATTTTAAAGGTAATTTTACCCATTTCTTTTCATGTATTTGAGCAAGTATAATGTGTAAGTTTCTTTTTGATCTATTCTACTAATTTTAAGTCTAATTATAAAGACTGCTAGTTATTGTTACTATTAGTACAATAATGACAAAATCCCTCTCCAGCCAGCCAGTCTCCAGTCTGGTGTGAGTTGTTGTACAGTTGTAGGGAGTATTATCTCCTCTGTCTCCATCTCACAGCAGGTCATGTGACCAGTTTTACGTATCAGTTTCTGCTGGTGCTGCTTCCCCATCAGAGCACAGTGAAGTCCAGGGCGCTGGTAGAAGATCTCCAGTCACCTCCTGCACACACTGAAACACACTAAAACACACACACATCCTGTTCTTGTGCACAGTATTACAGTTTTCCCTCCAGTCCAGCCTGTTTACATAGATTATATGGATAAGGACATTTGCATCTTTTATCCCTTAGCCCAGCTCACCTCAAACCCAAAGCTTTGCAGCTGTAAAGGTGAATCCCCAGAGTCTCCATTACAGACACTGAGATGCACACTGGCATTCATACTGGGGGGAATTTAAATAAGCTTGTTTCGCAAACCTATATTTTCCAATAAAAATCTTGAATAAACTTGTATAAACTTATATCACTCATCAGGTCTACAGGAAACGCAAGACTGGCCTAAGGCTGAGATGTGCGTTAAGAGTTGAACTTGAGTTTGTTGAGAAACTTTGTCTGTTGACAGGTTCTTGTCACTTATGCATCAATGTGTTTAGTCCAAAGTTAAACCCACATCATCTGCTCTACATACGGTTTGGACTTGGACATTAGTTCCTGTTTAGGGGCTCATAAGCCATTCATCAACCTCATTTTTACTTTTTTAAAAACTTAATTAACAAAGGAAAGGGGGAAACCTATTAAGTACAACCATTGCACAGAGTGAGGACAATAAGTATTTTATCACCCTGTGATTTTGCAAGTTCTCCCACTTAGAAATCATAGAGGGGTCTAAAATGTTCATCATAGGTGCAGTCTAAAAAAATAAAATTCAGAAATTAACACTGTATGATTTTTTAACTGTAATTGTGTACATTAATGTGTCAAATAAGTATTTGATCACTTGTTTATCAGATTTCTGACCTTCAAAAACCTGTTATTCTGCTTTTAAATAATCCTATTCCACTCTGCTCAGTTTTGGAATTTAGTAGAACTACAGGAACCGTTTGACATCAGTAATTTAAAAAAAAAAAAGGCTTCCGTACTACTTATTAACCTCACTGTAAATAACAATGCAAATGTGTGTAACCATGAACTACAAATTTGTCCCTTCAGTCACAGCCATTGTGTCTTTGGGCAAGACACTTAGATTTGTCCTTTAAAAAATAAAAGGTGCAAATCAGTTTCCATAATTATTATTATTATGCACTTTTCAACCTCAAATTTAACAAAGAATTCAAATAATGAATCAGTTGATGTTTTTGTCATTGTTCTGCCAGAGCTGAGCTGTGGTGGGAGCGTGAGGAGAGCTGCTGCAGAGGGACGTCCTGTTATGTCCTGTTATGGAGACTTATGAGACCTTAAACAAGACGCCTGGTCTTTTATAACCAAAAAAGAGAATTTGAATAGTGTCAGTGAGATCACAAGATTATTCACACATGCACAAAGGATTCAGAAAAACAAAACCAAAAGGAGAAAATTGGCCCCTTTTTCCAAGAATAAATATGAAATACTTTATTTTCTAAAATCCTCCAAATCATATTAACAAATTGGTATTTTTCAATAACATATTCAGCTTCATCATATCTTTTATTTGTGTTTGACTCACTCATGACCAAATGTTAGAGCGTGATCTCATTCTGTGAACTCCTCTTGTGTTTCTCGTGTGTGTGTG
>KN499134.1:0-10326 GCA_000787155.1 Scartelaos histophorus | reverse complement strand
CTAGTTCGATTACTGTTTAAAACGTCAGTAATACTAACTGTTCAGAGAGACACGATCACTCAGACAACAATAAAACATCTTCTTTATTTTGTGATTTCGAATAATGTCTATTGACTTGGGTTGTGAAGGTTTGTGTCTTTTAAAATGTGGGTCCCCTGAAAAAAAGTTTGGGAAACACCAGATGTCCCTATTTACCCAGGACAGTCCCTGTTTTGAGCAGATTCATCCAAAACTAGTGATTTGTTCCAGTTTTTTTACAAGAAGTGTCCCTATTTTTGACCAGTTTGATCCCTGCCAACAGTAAAGAGAGGCATGCATTGTCATTTGTTTAGGTAAAATACAGAAAAGCTGTTTAAAAATGACCAAAACACAAAGAAAATGTGACTCTACTGTGTACTAGTGCAGAATGATTTTCCTTAATTACGCACTTTTTTCACAATTTTAGTATTACCAACCACCAAAAAATCAGGAGGGTCCTAGTTTTTGATTCTGAAAATTCGGTGACCCTATCATAGTCACTACTCTTAAATAAAATAAATAAAAATAACAAACTTTTCGATGAAATTATGTACTGAAAAAAAAAAGGTTAGGTTGAAAGATGGTGGTTGAAGACCCCAGGATCTTGCACCCCCGCGCTCTCTCTTCTACCCCCCGCTCGGCCCTTCTGTACTGGCGAAGAGCAGCATGGGACGCAGAAAGGAGCAGTGACGCGCTAACTGCTAACAGCTAACCGCTAACCGCTAACAGCTAACGGGGACGTCGCGCCGGGTGCCAGTTCGGAGTGGCGCTCGCAGCCTCAGCCGGAGTGACAGCGCCGACACCCTCGCCGCAAAATGGCCCCCACAAACCACACTCAACGCGGACATGGACACTCGCTAGCATGTACCACTTTTCTGCTAGCGAAGATACGCAAAAATGAGAATCCAACATTTAGAAAAAACACATTTTCTCAACATTTTTTGTTGTTGAAATGGACAAGTCTAATTCTGTGTAAGTTGGGCGTCCGATTTGTGCTTCGTGCTTCGGTGAGCAAAGCACGCAAAGTAAGCTAATGCTACGTACTTCTCAATATGTACGTGCTGGGGTTGCAGTTGCATTTAAGGATGTGTTAAATGCAGAGGACACATTTCGCAACACTGACAATAAAGTGTTCCTAAACTTAACCTTAAGTAGTGTTATTAGGTTCTTTTTCCACACCAAGAGTTTGTTTTCGTACCTGACAGTTTCGACGACTCTCAAGATTGTTATTTATACAGGTTTTGGCGCCGTCTTCCTAACGCTGGAGGCAGGACGACAGCACCATCTGCACTCCGACTTCCTCAGGACAATATCCCAGGTGTGTGAGAGTAAAAAAGCCCCTAGTCTCTATTCATGGACCCGTGGACCTGTTTCCACCGTACATAATGTGGTCCTCTCTTTTCTTGTGGTCAGAAATGGATGATTTGAGTTGTTCCTGTTCTTCTTTTTTGTAATTGCGCGCAACCTGAAACGTTTAAGTTAATCTGGAATTCAACTTTTCCATTTTCCATTTGATCGATTACGTTTTTTATGACTCAAAAACATGCAATCTTACTGTGACTGGACTCTCCGCTCCACAGATCTGACCGTCTTATGGTGTCACCTGCTTGTCTCCATGGCGATAGATACATTTAAAGCCATCGTGGAAGTCAGTCAGTAATATATCAGTGGAGACCTTTGGCGTATTCTCGTCTTAGCAGCACAATCGTATCAGTAATGTTGAAGTACAAATAGTAGTAGTAGTAGTAGCAATAGTAGTAAAGTCTGAGGAACATTCCCGATGATACACTTGTCAAGGAGGCGAGGAGAGAAGGAGAGAGGAGACGAGGAGGGAGGGAATAGGAAGCAGCACTCCCTCCTCACAGGGGAGCGGCCCGGGCAGATTGCATGTGATATAGGCTCTTTGATGGTCGCGGGGAGCAGGTTTTTTTCCCCATCATGCTTTGCGGCGGCGGCGGAGTGAACCGGAGCAGGCACAGGTGCGGTGCTAGCTCCAATTTAGCTCAAACGCGACGGCTAGGAGGGCCTGTCACGGGGATGTGAGGAGAGGGAGGGGGAGAGGGGGTACTTCAAATCTGAACTCGGCTACTGCTACTGCGAGATAGTACTGCGCTTACTTCGGCGACTGTACCCGTTTTTGAGCAAAATGTGTCTCGCCCCAATACAGATATAACGTATAAGTAGCTCTTGAGGTCAAAATAAATCCTCTGTTTACTGTCTTAATGCAATTATAAAAGTCGTATGAGAATCAGGAAGTGCGATGTTAGCCTGCTAGTTGCCAATTGTTCTCTGGTCATTGAAAGTTGTGAAAAGCGCTTAAAAAAAACAATGTTCAAAATGTATCAGGTAAGTGAGGAATAACTTTAGAGCACTACTTCTGTTTTTTGATGTTTTTAAAAAGAGTCTGGAATATAGTAGTAAAGAGTCCATCCATCCATCCATCCATCTTCTCCCGCTTAATCCGGTTGGGTCGCGGGGGCATTACTGCCCATTACTCTATGCACCAGACCCAGACCCTATGAACCCCTCTGCAGATGGTGAGCCCACAGGAGGGAGGAACTGACGGTCAATGGTCCCTGTTCATAGGGTGTTGCGATTATAAAAGTCGTATGAGATTCAGGAAGTGCGATGTTAGCCTGCTAGTTGCCTAATTGTTCTCTGGTCATTGAAAGTTGTGAAAAGCGCTTAAAAAAAACAATGTTCAAAATGTATCAGGTAAGTGAGGAATAACTTTGGAGCACTACTTCTGTTTTTTGACGTTTTTAAAAAGTAAGTCTGGAATAGTAGTAAAGAGTATTATTTGTAAAAGAAAAAAATGGACAGGCAGGTTTGGCACAGTGATTAGAGAATTCAACCACCAACCCGAAAGTCTGCAGTTCAAAGAATCGAGTTCCAACTGTTGCATACTAAAAAAATCTCAAACCAAAATGGCTGTTTTTGAAACGTCTGCACAGATTCAGTCCATTTCTTGCAGCTTGTTGAGTCCAGTTGTACCTGTGAGTGCGATCGTCACTTTTAAACCATGCTACATTATTGTTTTAGCATCATTGTCCACGCGACACCTCCCTCTGTTCCAGCGTGCAGAGGTGGAGGACGTAAACACCGGGTGAGCTGCACAGGCTGTGGGTTTTGTCTGGCACCGCGGCTCACACCATGAGAGTGGGAGGCCTCACTTCGAAACACCGCAGTTTGGTAACAACTATTCAAACATCCAACATCTACTGAGGTTATGGGAGACTTCACTGTCCTTTGTATTTGACCCGTCCTTTAACGCCACCGGGTTAAACCTGCTGAGAACAAGCAGGACTCATCTCCGGATCTGAGATAACCCGGCTCATTCCGGATATGATACGTGTGCGTCAATGCGAGCTGAGTTCTACACTTAGATTTGGAACGGCTTTGTTGAAAGTGATTGGGATCAGGCAGAATGTCAAGACAAATGTTTGACCCTGATTGATCAAAGAAGTGTCAGCAGAACAAGCTGAAAAATCTAACTTTCTTACATCCAGTTGAGAGAAAACCACGTCTTCCATATCCACAAATGCACAGTTCCTACCTTCATTTTCACCAACTAAATCACCTGTATATTTTCACCACGTCTTCCATATCCACAAATGCACAAAGTTCCTACCTTCATTTTCACAAACTAAATCGCCTGTATTTTGGCACATTTGTTTGCGTCACCATGTTTGTTCTGGTTCACTTAGACCAGCGGTCCCCAACCCCTGGGCTGCGGACCGGTACGGGTCCGTGGGTCATTTGGTACCGGGCCGCACAGAATAAATAACTTTATTTATTTCCGAAAGATATTTTATTTTGAAAAATGACCCAATTCTCTGTTACATCCGTCTATGTCGCTCTTGACGCAGGTCCAGGCTCTTCTCGGTCACCGCTAAAATAAAATCCAGGAGCAGCAAAAGGAGTAAAAAACAAACGTCTTTGGCCAGGAGCAGCAAAATGAGTAAAAAACAAACGTCTTTGGAAAGTTTCTTTGCAAAGGGGAAAAGGCCGAGCCAGGAGACAGAAGAGGAGCCTACGACTTCCAAGAAAAAGAAAGCTACATTTAACAGACAATATCAGGAGTCCTACTTAAAACACGGATTTATCCCAACAGGAGATTCCCACGCACCGAGCCCGCTCTGCATAATATGCGGCGACCGGCTCTCGAATGAGGCAATGAAGCCTCAAAACTGCTTCGCCACTTGGAATGCAGCTCATATCATATTATTTTGTTGTATTTATCTGCCACACCTTAAACGCCGGTCCCTGAAAATATTGTCTGACATTACACCGGTCCATGAGGCAAAAAAGGTTGATGACCGCTGATCTAGACGATTCATTGTTGGCTTCTGCGCAAACCTCAGCGCCGCTCTGTGATTGGTCCACCAACCAACATCGCAATGGCACCAGCAGGAGCATTCCGAGATGGATTCTTATGTGAACTCCCAAACATCTCAAGAATCCATTTTACTGAGTGACGACATATCTGGGCCATTACAGATCTTGGTCAGAAGTGGCTCATTTGTGGATTTTGCTTCCAGGAGAACCCAAAGGAGGCTCAACCAGCGCATGCGAAAACTCCACACAGAAAGACCCCACGTCGCCTGGGAGTCGAACCTAGGACCTTCTTACCGTGCGCTTGTGTAAGAACCAACTTGGAGATGCTTTTTTTTGCCTGGATTGTTACACAGTATGACATAAAACATTATTACATTTTGAAACGATCTATAATTCCACCATTACATCAAACAGACTTCAAATTTGACGACAGAACTTCATATTTTTCAAACAAAACAGGACAATTCTTTCTCATTCCCCGTCACGAACCTCTGGATACAACAGCAGTCGCGCGTCGCAGTGTCTTTTGGCCTCCTCACAACCCCTAAACTCCCCCAAATGTAAAAAAACACAATTATTACGAGTTTGACAGTTAGCTCCTTCTTCGAGAGCGAGTGTTTAAAGGCGTGTTGTTTTTGCCTCGAGCTACAGCCAGAGATGGAGAGAGAAAGAGGAAGAGGAGGGAGAGCAGCAGAGGAGAAAGAGAGAAAACATGCGAGCCCACTGTTCCCGAAGACGGTACAGTGTTAGAACGCCGGCGCTGCTAAGTGGGGGTGATTCTGTTGTTTTGCTCAAGAAATGTATGCCTTATGTACACGGAAATACATTTTACATTCGCTTTTTCCATAGACTCTGCAAAAAATCTCATATTAAGAGAAAAGAGAAACCAGGTAGACGCAAATAAATATGCATAATATCGTTGTTTTAAGTCCAAAAAGCACATTTACGACGCAAGATTCAGCAAAATTTCATCAGCTGTGCACACGATGGTGATGTTCAGCGTCTTTTGTGTGAAGAGTTTAAAGTAAAGCTATTAGCAAAATGGACTTTTCAGAGATTAGACCATGTTATAGTTGTTTATCCTCATAATTTACTCATTTAAAGTTGTATTTTTGAGTGATTTGTCCATGTTTAAATCATCTTTAATCGCTTATTTCCTGCTCTCCAGTTTTATTTTCTTAAATGGCGATGCATATGTTCTTCGGTGCTATTCGTCGCGTAGTAATTTGGAAATTGAAGAAAAAAATCGGCTGTTCGCTAGTGTAATCTGCAGCTATCCATCGTAGGTGCTGACAACTTCACAGCTCTTTGTTACGACATTTAGAAGAACAGGAGTCGAAATTGTTTCTTTTATGAACACGATGATCCAAATAACTTGTACAGCTCTTAAAGACGCTTTAAAAACATGAAAAACAGACGTAGCTCATTTGAAATTTGCAGTGGTCCAAAGTTATTCTCACATTGCAAAAAAACTTGGCCAAAAATTGAAATATTAACATTTAAATCTACCAGAAAATGACTTAAAAGTGGTAAAATTTTCTGTCCATGAAGCATTTTACTTGACACGTTCACTTAAAATAAACCTCTAGACTAGAATTAAACAGTCTCAGAACTAGTAAGTAGAGAAAAAATCTGAAAACAAAATGAATAACCTGATGTAAGTTTTAACCAGGAAGTGTGTGGTTAGCATGGTATTTGTTGTTAGCTTAAATGTGACTGCAAAATCCGGTCTCTGAAAGTTGTGAAAAGCACTCATAAACTATAAAAAATGAATAATTAGGATGCTCTGAATGCGTAAGGTAAGTGAAGAAGAATTTTGGACGATTACAAACTGTTTAAATTTTTTTTTGTTTTTGCGTTACGTTTTTACATTTTTAAGACAGTTTAAAATCTTGGCCAGATCAGAAAAAAAAATCATTCTATGCATCCTAATAATTCACAGCAATGAGTTTATAAGCAGAATTTTGTAACGCTAACAACAACTAGCATGCTAATGTACGATTTCGGCTGATATCATCAACATTACCTGGTGATGTGATGCTAACTGAAGGCACTGCTCTGTCAGAAGCTTTATTATTATATTATCGCTCAGTTAAAGATGCATGAGGAGCTTAGTCTCATGGGAGGAGCTCGGAGTAAAGCCACTGCTCCTTCACATCTGTTCTGAAGGCATTTCTCTGTCAGAAGCTTTATTACACTTTAATCTGAGCTTCATTTTAACACAATCTCATGCTGATTTAGTTGAAACTTTTTCCTCTCGAACAAGTCTCTCACACATAAAATTACAGTCACGAGCTAATTAGCGTTAGCAAACAGTTTTTCAGTTACTCACAGTCACCTTTTTGTTGAAAATTAAACACCTAAACAGGACCACGAACCCTCGTATTGATCACGGGATCCTGAAAATGTGCTGTTTAAATCCATTTTTAAGATCATCCTAAAACTTTTTGGATCAAATACATCAAATATTATCATTCGTTTGTATCAAGATTTACATTTTACACTCATTTATCTTTTCAAATTGTAACACAAATTGGCCTAAAAACATACATTTCACCTAACGTTAACTTATTGAGTAAACTTAACTTAGTTGCTCATCTAATCCACTTTCAGAGGAGGTCAGAGGATCCAACAAAGCCAAAGGGAAGACTCGAAATCGCTCCCTCGCACTTTCTCTTTGAATAATTCATATTTTTGTTTCCCACCAATCAATGCCCTGGTCTTTACAAGGGTGAAAACACATATCGTGCTGCGTTTCTGGATTTGAATAAGACTTATGAGCCAGAATATGGACAGTGCGCAGCCGGGTCTTAAATATATGTTAAAGGGGCGGTATGTGTAGGCTGCGGAGAGAATCATTTGCACATTTTGAGTATAATAATGATAAACTGTCCAGATTGGGTTGTGCACTTTGGATGGTGAGGTTAGCCTGCATTTGACATATATATTATTTAAGATGCATTATTGTAATTTTTGCTGTGGCGCACTGGGTCAAGCGTTTCCACAGCCTTGTTTATGTGCTGTTGTTGTGTCCTTTGGCAAGACACAACACCTACATGGCCTATTCTGTTCCAGTATGTGCAAACTGGAACTGGAACTGTATGTAATTTTTGGGTTTTTTTGTATGTTTTTAAAGTGAACTGAACCTGTGTTGCCAGAACCTTAACCCGCAGATAGAGACACATCCAAGTTTGTCTCTTTCTCAATATATGGACAGATTAGACCTCATGTGAAGTGCAGAACCTCCAGAATCCTCTCCCTGAGCTGCAGAGGCTGCACTAGCACCGATCCAAGTTTGGCTGCTGGTGCTAACGGTTTAGGGAGCGACCTTCAGATCAGAAAGAGGCATTTTAGGTTTAAACGCTGGATTTCAACATTGAAACTGGCAACGCAAAATGAGAGGCTGATTCTGCGTTCATCTTGGGAACCAAAACACAAAATTATATCATAAATAACTTCATCACGTCCTACGTTTTTGTGCTTAAGAATAAATCAGCATCACAATCGTTATGAATAAAAGTTTTATTTGATTTTACCTCATTTCTCACATAGATTTACAGTTTATACAATTTTAAATCAACTCAAACTTCCTTTAAGTTGGGTAAATATAGTGAGGACGACAAACAAGAATGCATTTTTGGCCCTTAATATTTTTTTGGCCTGAATTGATTTAGTTTTGTTCCAAAGCAATTAATTTTCATCTACTCAAACTGTACATTTGACATATTTAAATGGAAAAATGTGACATAATATATATTTTATAATCAACATTTCATTTGTGTTCGGAAGTATTGAAAAATTTGGACCATTTACAGTTTAAAATGAACCATTTTCAAATCAGAATACTATAACTTTTGAAGGGGCAAATGTCCTTCAAAAAGTCATTTGAAGTAGTTCAGACTCATTTGATTGAAAACCATAAATGTTTAGCAGAATTCTCTTAATTTTACTGTTGCTGATTTAAATCCTATGCAAGTGTGTAGGTTTACAAATGTATATGTTATGTTATACAGTTTTAAATCATTTGAATAACGATAATACGAAGTCTCGCGGTTTCAATGTTGTAGCCATGATCACATTTGAAGCCATTTCTTTCATGATCAGAAACACCGTCCCTTTAATTAAAAGGCATGTGCGTCCATGTGGGGCGTCCTTCAGAGGAGTACGGCGCACTTTTATCCTCCCTCTTCAAACACAGCACCCACCCGCTCCGTCGCGGCGCACGTGTGACACCCTACAGCACCCAGCAGCACCCTACAGCGTCAGCGGGGAGTCTGCGCCTAAATACTAATGACTAAAATGGAGAGCAATCCAAAAGAGAGAGAGGAGACTTTCATGTCAAAATAGTTTGTAGTGGAGAGATAAATTAGGTGGAATTATAATTGTGCAGAGAAGAAGAAGTGTAACAGAGCGATGGACCAACGATCAGGCACAACTCACAGCGAGAAGGTCCCCAGTTTGACTCTTGGATCTTGGACATTGACAATCAGAGGTTATAAATTGTACTTTACTTTAAAATAATATTGATAGTAGAAATAGATAGTAGTCCAAGAAATAAAGTAAAGTTAAAGAGTAACTGTCAGGGCGTAACATCTGATTCAAATAATTTCAAAGGTTTTATCACTTACAGGGACTTACGGTATAAAGTAATCACAACTTTTACCCAAATAACTGAAATAAAAGTATGCCGCTAGAAAAGTACTCTGCAAAGTACAATTTATTTAAAAAGTTATTCAAGAAAATGTACTACCCACTTCTGTTGACTAATCCCCAATCTATGGACAATATTCTTCTGCATGGTGTTAACCGCCAGGTCGAGTTACAGGTCAGATCTGTGGACAAGCAACCCCGTTTTACAGCACGTTTTTCAAGGCATTTCTTTACCAATAAAACCAACATATATATTCATGGGAAAATGGGTGTTTATGCTGTGCCAGACCCACACAGCCAGCTCTGCCCTTGTTGTCTTGACCTGCATAATCAGAGGTATAATACTCCCTACAATAACCGTAACACTATGGAAACATGCAGACTGGACTAGACTAAAATAACTGGACTGGACATCTAAAATAAATTAAAATAAAATAAAATAACATTGGTATTAACCGCCAGGCCAAGTTACAGGTCAAATCTGTGGATAAACAAGCTCTTACACCATTTTTTTTTTTTTCAAAGTATTTCTTTAGCAATAAAAAATCATGGTAAATTTGTTTTTATGCTGTGCCAGACCTACACTGCCAGCTCTGTTCTTGTTATCTTGACCTGCATAATCAGAGGTATAATACTCCCTACAATAACCGTAACACTATGGAAGCATGCAGACTGGACTGGACTAAATTAAAATGGACAATACTATCACTCAGGATTTGTGGAATGGATTGACGCAAATAAATTAACTAAATTAAACAAAAATAAATGAAAATAAAATAACATTGATATTAACCGCCAGGCCAAGTTACAGGTCAGATCTGTGGACAAACAACCCCCTCTTACACCATGTTTTTCAAAGTATTTCTTTAGCAATAAAAAATCATGGTAAATTGGGTTTTTATGCTGTGCCAGACCCACACTGCCAGCTCTGTTCTTGTTATTTTGACCTACATAATCAGAGATATAATACTCCCTACAATAACCGAAACACTATGGAAACATGCAGACTGGACTGGACTAGATTAAAATGGACAATACTATCACTCAGGATTAGGACATCTAAAATGAACTGAAAATGGAATGAAAACAGAATAACTCATCTCTGTTTTGTCAAATATCATTAATTTGGACCAATCAGTTCGCCGGATACTGCGTAAAACTGTAAATATTGTTTGTTTTTTTCCTCTCCTGTCTCGTCTTCCCAAACAATAAAAAAAAAAACTCTAAACCCAAACTTGAAATTGAACCTGGGTGACAAATCGTGCCGTGTCGGAGCAGGAGTTAGAAGATAAATGACACCCTACTTCGGCTTAGAGCAAT
>KN499127.1:19108-29422 GCA_000787155.1 Scartelaos histophorus | reverse complement strand
ATAAATAAATAAATATAAATAAAAATATAAAAAAAATTCTCTAGCTGTGCCAAAAGCCAGTGATTAAACGTGTGTTTTTAATCAAGACTTAAAAGAATCGACTAAAAATAAAGCTGATTGCAGCATTTTGTCCAGTGCTAGAGTCAAACATCATTAAGGATTAAAACAGAGCTCAAGTTGTAGGATTGGGTGAAATATTATTTATTTCCCTTGCTTTTTGATTCTATTTTATTTTTATTTTATTAAAAACAAATAAAAATGTAAATGAACTACATACTAAGAATTAGTGTGGACCCCTTCATTGCATTTTTTAAAATCATGTTGACACTGAAATCTAAATTTCGGCATAAATCAGTTCATGTTGGCACAACCTTAAACCCATTTTCAAGTATTAATTATCAAATCAAAACCACAAAACACTTTCTGCATTCGCTAAAACACAATGATCAACTATTTAAACACAGACGGCAACACTTTCCTGCATAAGCTGTCGTCTGTGTGCATAAATACTGCACATTTTTACCAAAGTTCAGAGGCACAAAGGACAAAACCGAACACACAGAAACCACAGTATGAATAGATGTTATAGACACAGATGCACTAGAAATCACAACGTAAAAGACTTCTGTAGTGAAAACCTGAGAACCAGGTTTGGATTCAAAGACTTTGGGAGCCAAATCTGACACGGTTCAGATACAAATGATTAAAAATCCATTAGTTGACACATAGTTAGAGACTCACTACACGTATAAAGTGTCTTGGTGATGGTTGGATAATGTACGTTTATAAATCTGTGCAACTTGAACCACAAAGTTTTACTTACTTTTCAAACCGTCTGAATTGTTTGCCAGATTTGTACAAAGTTTAAAAAAAAAAAAAAAACAACAACAAAATAATAATAAAAAAATAAAAATAAAAAACACTGAAAAGACTCCAGCAGATCATTGATGATTATTAAGTGATGAATCTCAATTAAAATTTAAATAACTGCACAGCTCTACGTGGTTGTTAAGGCTTTAGTCTAACGCTGCTTTTCCATGTACTTAAACCCAGTCGCCTTGTGGAGGTTTGAACATGAATCGTGAACTGTGAACTTTAAAACCCTGAGATTTGGTTGTACAGTTTGAGCTGGAGCTGAGTGAAACCATCAAAAATATCACATAACGTACGCTCGACTTTAGTAAAACAAACTGAATAGTGGACGGTCTGTGCCGAGGGTCGACTCCCAAAAAACAAAAAAAAACAAATGCACGTAAATAACTTTTATCAACTCAAACGTGTGCATCCAAAATGAGAAAATATAAGGAATTAAATTGAACTGTGCGTTGGAATGAACTGAATGATCACAGATACTTTCACTACTTTTAAAGAATCAACCAATCGAGTGCCTTGTGCAATGACACAACGGCAGTACAGCCACCAGTTTGCACTGAACCATTTGGTTTGTGGGTGAGCGCCTGAGGCACAGGTGCTGCTTTCACCACGTCTTTAGCTATATTTACACCTGTGCACCTTGACTGTTGGATCCCAGTGTGGCTATGCACAGACACCTCCCCCTTTCCCCTCTGTGCTGTCAGAGGAGCCGACAGCTGCCCGGCTATAACTGAACTGTAATTATTTAGCACCTTTGAACCCTACGTGCCAGACTCATAAATAAAACAAGCCCATTATGGCCATTAGACACATTAAAAGTGGATTATCCTCAAAGACGTCCATGTTAGTCTCATTATGGATTTGGGAGCCAGAGTGTGCGGCATCATTAGGATCTGGGTGGGCAGTGAAATATGCAAATGTGTCAGATGAGCCAGTGTGTGTCAGCGTGAGATGGCGAGGAGATAAAATGACTTGGAAAAACAGAGACAGTCAAGTGTCCATCACAAACAACTCCCCTGGGATCTGAGAGCTTCTAATCACTTCACTTTTCCCCACGTGTTTAAAGGCACTCATGGGGTTATGCACGTGGGGCCAGACATAACTTCATATTCAGACAATGGGATTCAACAAGGCTAAAACCACAGGAAAAAAACAAAAAAAACAAAAAAACAAATGTAAAATCCCTGGTAGAAAATTCTGGGGCAGGTAGATTTATGAAGCTGAAGACATTTTACCATAGAAAACCATTAAGTGGAAGTTCTGCAAACCTACAGTTCTGCCATTGTCTTGAGAAAAGGTCGGTTCTTGCCTGTGGTGTTGTGTACTCAGCTGTTTACCAAGGGTGCTCCTGTCGCTTAAAAATCCAATAAGTAAATAGGTAGAAACCGGTGGAGCGTGTAGAAGAAACAACTACATCCAGTCACTCCAGAAAAGTAAAAGCTGCAGAAGGAAAAGTGTAGTTTATATCAGCATGTTTAGACCACACGTGGGGCTCGTCTGGGCTTCGTTAGAGCCATAAAAGTTAAAGCATGGGCGCGACATTTAAAAAGATGAACTTACAAATGAATCCTCGTGTGTCCAATGAGTTAGAAACGCTCGATACAGACGTGAACATTTATTAGTGAGACTTTTGGAAGCTCCATCATTTAAAAGATTTTTGTGTTCTGCATCATTTGTGTGTTAAATCACCATAATGTGATTCATTATTATGTTAACTGACTGAACTAAAACATCAAGAAAATCATCTTCAAACGTAAAAAAAGTGCCGACCCTGTAGTTTTGTGTGAACCTGCTCTGAAATATACGAGTCTTGTCTTAGTTTCTTCATTCATATTTCACTATTTCTGCCAATTCTACTGGAAAAATCTAATCAGAGTCGCAATACTTGTCATTAAAATAGTAATTACGTTTTTCCCACTCCCAACGCACACACTTGATATCTTCCTACCTCCATTGTTGGATAATCACGGCGCTGGAATATTGGCATTTGTGGTTTTCTCCATTTAGCCTGATCTAATGCTGGGTCTGTTATTGCTTAACAGATGGAGGGATTTAGGCAGACACTCATCTTTCTCTCATAATATCACACATGCGGCTCACAAACAAGCAGATGCAAGATGTTTTGGTCGGTTATTTGGACGTGACGTGCGCCGTTGCCAATAAACCATAGGGACACTGGCCTCAGGTGAGCATCAGGAGCTTATCAGATATTAAAGAACAAAAAGCGCCTCCCCGTAGACCAAATATGAAGCATTCGTCAAGTCCTTCCCCCGACAGCCTCCATCCCCCCTTCTTCTTTTCTGCTGCGTTTGAAGTTCCTCTGGAAAATGTTGGCATAAGGGTTTGGGATAAATCTCAGGAGATAGGAATTTGAATCTCCGTACGCAAAGATGGGGAGATACAGTAAGTAACGTGATTTAGATGAGAAACGTGTCACATTTTTCATACGTCTGAGGTCGAAGAGCAAGATGTACTTGGGTCTGTAATGTAAAGTTTACTAAATTAGGCCTGGAGTGACATTAAAGATTTAGCAGAGGTTTGTACGGTGCATGTAGGAGACAGATGGGCGATAGCAGAGGAATGATATCAGAGCTATTGTGAGTCAAAACAGAGTCAGATAGAGCCGGGTCGGTGAAAGAGCTCAGGGGGGAGTTCATCCCGGAGGTTTAAAACAAGCAGAGTCTTCATAGATACCGAAGCAGGTTCATTAAAACGGCGTAAAAGCCGTTTATTTAGTCGTAAACCTGCCGTTATGTCATTTATTTTTCCATTGCATCTGTTTTTCTATCGTTCAGACTATGCGTTGGATGGGCTCGCCTCTCCGCAGATCTGACTCGTAACCAGAGGTGGGCAGAAAGGCCGACGTTACTACTCAAAAACAAGTACAAATACGCTAACTGTTATTTAAAGTTGATGTAATTTGAAAGATAAAAAAATGAAATATTGAAAAGAAAGAACAGAAACACTGGCTCCATGGAGATGACAAACATTCTAGTCCATGGAAAAAAAATCCCTTGGTGCTCTAACTTTATGGATCGTGAACATTTTGAATCTCCAAACCCGGACGGCCGACCCCCGTGCAGCCCGTGTGTGTCGTCGCTGACTTACAGAACATATCGATTTCTCATTAGTAAATTATTGATCCGTGGAAAACTCCTCACGTCCAGCCGACCAAACTGAACTTTTCCTTCCCTCGTGACCTTCTGTCAAACCCACATGTGGCTCGGGCTCTTTTATTTGGACAAGAGTGTGTGCAGAGTGTGTGTAGAGTGTGTGTAGAGTGTGTGCAGAGTGTGTGCAGAGTGTGTGCAGAGTGTGTGCAGAGTGTGTGCAGAGTGTGCGTTTTGCAGTTTAGACAGGACTCCTCCAGGCTGATGCTGCAGCGACTACAGCGTGATGAGTGGATGGTTTCAGAGCTTTGCATCATCACCTGCCGCCTGCTCCAGTCGCACTCGCTCCTGTCTGCTCCTGTCCGTGAGGCAGGTGCACATCCAGTACCTTTTATTAAGGCAGGAGGAAGATCAGTGCTTCAGTCGCCTTCATATGCAGTTCAGATGAATCGTTGGTGCAGTTTACACATTTTAGACTCCATCTTACCCGAGTGCTGTATTTTTGTACAAATACTTTGGTGACTCATCCCAGAGACTCTACACCTGACAAGAGTTTTATGTGTCAATATTAAATGAGAGGAAATTGCGTTTCCTGTGCTGCTATTCCCATTTACATGTCCTTTTACTGTTACTACATGTTACCTGCTTACTGGGGCTATACTTGACTCTTTTTACTGTAGTTTTGTACATTTTGTACATACACACGTGTTCTCCTCACTTCTATGTCAGGGAGCTCAGTCTGACATGTCTGTGTGTGTTTTATTTGTTTATTTAGTTGTTTATTTAGTTGTTGTTTTTGTTCATTCCAAGCAAACATGCAGATTTGATATTTTTGCTATTGAAAACACATCAAATATTCTTCCATTCATAAAAATTCCCACCATGTAAACGTATTAACTCATTTACTATTAGCTACAGTGAACCTACTATGAGATAATCAACAAATCTTGGTTGTGGTTGACCTGACACAACCCGGGACCACAGCTGCTGTGCTATAAATCCAAAAAGACCACCTACATCTGAATGGTAATCTGTCAGATTCGTAGATAAGCTGGTGAGAATTGTGCGCCTGCCCCGTTCAGCCGGGCTCTCCTCATGTCATCATCGGGTAATAAGGGAGGAGTTATTTCCATGGCTGTTGTTGAAGCCGCTGAGCCTGTTGGTTATGTTGGGGAATCCTCCTGCTTTAACTAAACAAAAGAAAGTGTCAGGACGGGTGACGGACAGTTCGCCTGTCGACGGTGCCGGAGCACAGACAGAGCAGCTCCACAGCAGCTCCACAGGCTCCAGTGCATCTGTGTAATGTGCTCTTAGGTTTGTTTTACGAGAGGCTTTGGGCTTTGCAGCAGGGCTCACCTTACTGTCACCTTTTTGGTCTGACAACACATGGTCACATCAGCGCTGGAAGCTCCAGCTTCAGAGGCACAGACCACGTCTTGTTATTGATTCTGAATGATAGCACCTCACAGGAGTGTAAAAGCTTTCAGATTTGAGCCATTTTTAGCAGCGTATGTGTAAATACATTTTCCATATGACTCACTGAAGGTGCAGAAACATCAGTTGGTAGCAGTTGCAGAATAGTTGTAGAATAAATAAATAATATAAGTTAAAAAAGTGTTAGCAGTTAGTGAATGCATAGACTGCAGTCCTCATCCTTGCAGCGTGAGAAGTTCTATTACCAACTATTCATTCCAATACCAAAACTGCCATTACAATGACTAATAATATTTGTCTCAACATCAATTTGTTATGTTTGAAGATAAAAGTGCCAGTAATATAGAATATATTTACAGACAAAATGTTTTTTCCATGGAAGAAAATGCAGATTTTACCCATTTCTTGTGTCATTTTGATGTAATTGTTGTTGTGAGTCATAAAACCTCTTCTCTCAGGGCTTTGTTTTTGAGTCTGTGTAGTTCTATTAAGGATTATTTGTTTTCTAAATTAGCTGATATCTCTGTTCTAATTTCCCTAATTAATTCAACTTTTTAATGACACTCTTATAAACTTTTAGGTGCAGCATTTGCTACACTTTACTGTCTACGCGCTGCACACGTTAAAAGCCTCTCCCCCACAGGCGCCCTGACCTCCTGCACATATGATCCTGTACATCATGTCAACATCAGCTCATTGTGCACGATTCCTGCTCTAATGCACTTGTCCTCGCCGTGTGATGAAAAGGTGAAGGACACTCCCTGAGCAGCTCCTCCTCACTGCTGCAACCTGCTCCAGCTCACATTTTTCCATCAGCCGCTCTAATAATGAAGGTGCACGTTGCTGCAGACAGAGGAGATATTTCCCTAGTCCATAGTCTGCCAAAGGGCTGCATTTTAAGCTCCCCTCTCATCCATCACACTCCAACAATAGAGATGTCGCTCCCTCCCCAGACAGCTGCTCTCTCACACCCCCAGAAAGAGCGTTTGTGGATATGTTTCTCTTTATATAAGCAAGTATGTGCACAATAACGGTTTAGCATCAAAGACGGGATCTTTACAATGAAGCAGGGCGCTATCGGTATTGTATTATGAACTGTACTCATTTGTGTAGCATTGACGAGATTGATTATTGCTTTGTTGACAGTGACATGTCATCTCCTGCGTAATCTACCCAGGGAACTTTTTAATTAGAAAAGAAATTACAACCGTGGGCAGAATAATCAGGAGTGGTGATAGTCAGTCAAGGAAAATCGGAAAGCCAAATAAGTGCATAAGCAGATGGAAACTGGAGCCCTGGAACACCTACACAAATAAGTCTTATGATAATGCATCTTCTCAGGTTGGGAGTAATTGTAATGTGATATTTTAATACAATTAGCGCTTTGTTTAGTTTTTTTTTACAATTTAGTTCTCACAAAATTAAAGCAAAACCAGAATATTCTATAGTGCACCAATCCATAACCCACTGCCATTCAGATTTCTAACAGATGTTTTATCTTTGCAGGCCAATGTTCTTACATGTTACTGTGCCAAGGGCCAAATCACATTTCACCTGCAATAAGATAAACTAGGCCTGAATTGTAAACTGATTTAGTATCTCACGCAACTATTTGACTTTATAGTGTTAAGAGGAATCAAATGAAATACTCCTTCTCTATCCACTTTGGGCGCTCCTGCTGCAGGATGTGATCTGCTTTAATAAATCCAACTTTCTAAATGATCCAAATTTAAATTGAACGTAAAGCATATGCAGAATACAGATGTCATCTTTCAGCTGCTTCAGTTCAACAACAGTTATCTCGACGGGCTTCACAAAATTGTTAATTTAGAAAACAGAGATGTCCGAGAATGAAGCAGAATAAGAAAAATAATCATAATAATTAATTCATAATTCAAAAATACAGAATGTCCAGCAACAAGCAGCAAATGGATAATTGTCCCAACATCTCATGTCCTTAGACCCTCCTTCATTGGCAAGGAAAAACTCAAAAAAACCCCAAAAAACAGTGGGAAAAAAACTGAGAAACCTCGAGGAGAACCACAGTGAAGGAGAGATCCACTCCCATGGACTTGAGTGAAATACTTGAGGGAAAAACTTGAGTAACGGTACAGAGATGTGCTTATAAAACCCTATTCATATTTTGCCAGGACATCTCAATGGGGGGTGCTCCTCATGCATCTCTATGGGGGGAATGTTCAGCAGTCACCACGGTAACACAATGCACACCTATGATCAGTATGAGCCTGCACGGTGCTGTTTAGGTGTGGTATATTAGCCTGCTTGTGAGTATAATGTCATGAGAGACTTGCTAAACACCTATTCTAACTAAATCAGATGTGTTAAACTAAAGCTCAGATTAAAGTCTAACAGCGCCTCAGACAGAGCAGTGCATACAGTTATCGTCACGCCTCCTGGGACTGTTGATGACATCAGCCGCACAGTATCAATAGTACAAGTTGCATCACAAAATGCTAATAACACATTGCTCCGTTGACATTTGAGACAAGTGATGGGTGGGCTGCTAATGAGGAGGAAGTGAAGCCCCGACTCTTCAAAGCTTCACTCCTTTTATGGCGCTCGTGATAAAAAATGTCATTTGCATAATTGTAGCGCTGGTTCGGTGTTTTTTTACGCGAGCAGTTTCATACTTGTTTCATACTCTGTTTAATGCGTTTTAAAAATGAATAACAGACCAATCATTTCACCTCATGCAGAGAGAGTTTTTACAATGAACTTTAAATACAGTTGACTGCGTTAATTTTGGATCTTTCACACACGCAGGAGGTCTGGGCAGTCGAGTGTTATTTAGTCACACAAAACAATGTGACGTCTGGATACTAACAGATGGACCGACTTTCAAGGCTTTTTATGCTTTGCCCGTGTGCCACCGGGAGGGCATCTGACTCCCACCTCAATATGCAAATACTGCACATTTTGATTTGGAAGAAGATTCTCAATGGAGATCTTTTAATCTCTAAGCAAAATGTTAAATTAATGCAAATATTTTTAATTTGTCAAATTTCAAATTTCAGTCATTTCTAATGGTCAATGATACTTGGGTCTTTTTAAACAAGAGTCTGTAAAAGCTTCATGTCTGGGAAACAAGACAAAAACAAAATAAAACTGATCAATATGAGAGAAAAACTGTGAGGGTTTAGTTTTTGTTTTTTTGTCCTGAAGAAATTTGATCAACGACCACTTCCACTAAACAAAATGAGTGATGTACAAGTAGGACTCCACCTATAGAATGTTATTGTTCTGGCAGCTTCACAGAACAACATGAAAAGAAATATCAATCATATCAATGGAAAATATTATTCAATTCGATTCAATTTATTTGTGTATAGCCCAAAATCACAACAACAGTTTTCTCGGCTTCACAAATTGTTAAATTAGCAAACAAAGATGTCAGAGAATGAAGCAGAACAATCATAATAATAATGAGTAATAATGAATAATTCAAAAATACAGAATGTCCAGCAACAAGCAGCAAATGGATAATTGTCCCAGCATCTCCTGTCCTTAGACCCTTCTCCTAAGGCAAGGAAAAACTCGAAAAAAAAACCCAGTGAGATAAAAACTGAGAAACCTCGAGGAGAACCACAGTGAAGTGACTAATTCCATTCGACTAATATTGGGTCATTAAACTGAAAATAACTTTGCTTTTCTTGCAGTGTTGCCTTGGATCATTTGTTTTGCATAAACATGAGTAAATTGGACAGAGGAGACTCACGGTCCAGCCGTCCCCTCACTGACCCTGGCCGCTCACCACAGGCTCACCGGACCAGTGTGTACTTCTGTGTGTACATCTCAGAGAGGAGGCCTCGCCGTGCTGCCCATTTCTCTGTGGTACCACCATCTGCCGCCCGTCCTGGTACAGACCAGCGCAGCACGACTCTTCACACACACACATGCACATGCAGACGCACACACACACAGACCCACGCACACACACACACACACACTCCCCATACCCCCTGTCCCGTCTGTGGTCTTTGGTCCAGGTGGCTTCTCACCAAATGACCAACAGAAGATGGACAAACACACAGCGTCCTGCAGTATGTCTGCTCCTCTGATACTTTCCCTTTTTTATGCTTGATTATTGTGGCAGTCGGGGGTCGGGCTGGTCTCATCCTCCACTGGTTCTTCCTGTTGGTTTGGGTTGAACTTCTGCCACTATCCGGACGGACCTCTTGGTATCTGAGGCGTTGGCGTGTAAAATACTTCCTTCCAACTGCTGGACGCTGGTGAACATATTTCTGTAGCACTTGGTCACATCATATTATCATAATCCACTGCTTTTTTTGTTTAATACAGCTTTATATTCAAATAATAGTTCCACAGTATGACATTAAACAGATCTACTTTGCATTTACTCCATTACAGGTGGTTTTATAGCTCCAAAATACCTCGTAAAACTGATATTCTGACTCCACAAATCTGATCTGTAACTCGGATGATGATAAAAAGGTTTCCAGACAAAGTATCTCCATGGACCAAAGCAGCAGCACTTCTTACTTGAATTACTTCTTAAATTAAATACTAAATTCTTATCTGACTGTAAGAAAATCGCAATATGAATTAGTTTGGCGTATCGTCCAGTTTTATCTGGGAACATACTCTAGAGATAAAACTGTACAAACACACTAAATGATCACAGAAATATATTTTTAGAAGCCACATCTGTGCTGTTATATCCAATAGTTTTTTTTTGTCCTTGTTAATTATTGTTCTAAACGTACAAACTCCTCGTGTTTTTATGCATGTAGAAAATGATGTATGTTACTGTATGTACTGACTGCATGTGTTGCTTTTTGCCAATCCGGCTCCAAACGGCTCTCCTCAGAGGGGAGTCATGTGGCAGGCCTGCCTGGAGAAGCCGGGGGAGGCTGGG
>KN499127.1:3298-19074 GCA_000787155.1 Scartelaos histophorus | reverse complement strand
TGGAGGCAGGGATAAAGTTAAAAACCAGGAGGAGGGGAGTCGGCGCGCTCTGTTCTCTGCTCTTTTTGCCTTTTGTTCTGAGAGATAATAACTGTCTCCACCCCCTGACTCTGGAGAACCTGCAGGGATCGCCCCTAGTGTTGGGAAACATGAGCATCCTGCAATCCGGCTCTGCTCATGACAACAGAGGACGCCGTTCCAGTGGCCTGATTTTCATGGCGTCTTGGAAGCATCCGCGAGCCACATGACTCACTGCGAATTAAGAAAGAAAGTGCTTGGAACGGGAACTGTGTCAGATAACTCATTGTCAATTATGAATGCCCTAAGTTTGGCCTACATTGCTTTTAATTCAGGCCAAAACTGGGAGATAGGAAAACACACACACACAAGGTCTGCCAAGAGCCTGGGGTGGCAGTTGGACGCCCTTCTCCACCCAAAACACAAGAAAAAGACAGAAGTGGCCTGGATTTGAGGATGCATGTTGTTTTAGCGCGGCCTTACTGCTCTGCTATAAGGGGAGCATAAAAATGGACACAACAGAAAACCACGAGAGGTGTGAAAACGTTGCTCCGTTTGCTGCGACCTGCTTGTGTGGAACAGCATCTGCAACCCACATAAAATCTAAAAATAATGCACCTATCATTGACTGCGACTATGCCGTGGCCTGTGCATGAAGTGTGGGATTCAGAGCGGCTTTGCAGTGATACAAACACACACAATACAGCTCTACAAACACACACGATACAGCTCTACAAACACACACGATACAGCTCTACAAACATACACGATACAGCTCTACAAACACACACGATACAGCTCTACAAACACACATGTACCTGAGGTTTTGCATATTGCCTATTTCATTACTGTAACAGTGAAACAGGCTGCCTTAAATTGTGCTGGTGATGGATTCCAGGCTTTGCTGGTGTTAATTTTGGCTGCAAGAGCAGGATGCAGAAGACTGAACTAGTTCTTCAGTGACAGATGACTCAAGGATGCGCCAATTGTTCCTCGGACAGAGATCTCTGAATTAGAATTGCCTGTTGTACTCTGTGTGTCCATAAACTGGAGAGTCTAAAGGTCTAAGACCCTCAGAGGCTCGTGCAGCGTGTTGTCTTAGACATGTCCAGCTCATTTTCACCCATGACCAAGTATGTGCATATACATGATATGAGGAGTGTGATATCACTACATTTATCTGTTTGGGCACTTCTCTGGTGGCTCAGTGTTCTGCTGGAGAGGATTCTGCTGGAGATTAACAAAATGACTTCCCTCAGTATGAAGACAAATGATAAAGAAATGTGAGCAATAGCATCGACTGAGGCAAGGCCTCCTGCCACTGATGCCAATGAAGAAAAACGATGCAATTGATGCCCTCAGGTCCCTAAAGGGGAGGAGAGGATTAAGTGTAAATTAAGCAGATAAATATCTTATCCACTGGCGCATGTCAAAAGTGTCACGTCCTGAGGTCTGGGATGTGTGCATTTTTATTTTACAGCTACTGTTGTTCTGAAGGCTCCAGTGCGCGTCATGGCTCAGGCTGCACATGTCACATGGACCGTGTTACTTTCTGTGAATCTGGAAGTTGAGGATTGTCCATTTCCCCCTGTAACAGGAGGACATCTCTCCTCCTGTGCCTCCCTCCCTCTGCGCCCATCTCGCTCTCACACTCCGTACAGGTGCGGAGCGCAGCGCCTGGATTCGCTCCTCCAATTAGGAGCACGGAGCGTGACCACGTGAACAAATCCTGTCATCTAAATTCCCGATGAGCGGAGAGGCTCGGAAGAAGCGGTAGCGCTGAGAGGCAGAGAGGAGAAGTCTCAGGACAGCCGGACATGTGCAGGTAACGCGCTTTTCCTCATCGCTTCACACTAATTGCGCGCGCATCCTTTGTCCGGCGCTGCTGGGACAGCGCGGGAGGGAGGGACGTGGCTGTGGGACATCACATTTGCTGGAGGGGTTCAGATTTGCTGGATGGAGGTTCTCGCGTCTTGTTGCGATCCGCGGGCAGGACAAACGCATCACGGGCCGGTCGCTCTGCACCGTCTGCGCATTAAACTCATCCGGGCAGCTCCTCCCTGCTCCGTCTCTCTCCCCCACGTCTCCTGCTTCACGAAGCTACTGATAGTTGACAGAAGCCGTGTAATCCCGGACTAATCTGTTTGACTGGCCACGGCCATTTGAGAGGAGCAAGAATGTTGCTTGAACTTTATGTTGTTTCGTGTGGTTTGTTTGAGCAGTGACGCCAGCTCGCCCCGTGACGCGCATTATACGAACAGAGGAGAGTGCGAGTGCGATGCTGCTTTGGTGCTGCATTCAGCCAGGCAGCAGAGGCTTTTATATGTGAATTATTTATAAGACTGTCCGGAGGAGAGCAATGCTTCACGGAGATGGAGAGCGACACGGGCACGAGATCCTTCTATTTGTGATCAGAAAAGTGGCACATCCCAGTCCGATCCAAACAGCCTCATTGGCGCTTACAAGTGTTTGTTAAATAACCCGGGCGGCCCAGTGGCTGACGCACGGTCATTAAGCCCGGGAGTATTGAGCAGAGCTCTCATTGCCTTTATCAGCAGCAGATGTGTTTATGTTGTGTCCCTGAGCTCAGCCTGAGCCGCTGTCGCCAGAGGCTGCGGGGACTTGTGATAATGACTCTTCAGCGCCCTGACACTGACCCGCTGATCTCAGATAAGGCCTTTCCCCCTAAATAACCACAAACCAAAGACAAATCCAGCTCCTTGTTGGCTCATAGTCCGACCTTCTGATTTTTTTGAAGCGTTATTTATTTTTGGGGAAAACATTTTTCCCGTAGACTTTCATCAGGCTCCTTTGTCCTTCTGGAGGGTCTTTGCAGAGGTCACTCAGCCGCGCTGCACCATCAGGCTCAGCACTGGCTTTTTACTAAAGTTATTTAAAGAGGTTTTGAATTGACCCCTACATCCCTGGAAAGCGCTGCTCTTCTAAATGTTCTCCTCACGTTTGCCTCCTGAACCATCAGCCCTTCTATTTGTGATCAGAAAAGTGGCACATCCCAGTCCGATCCAAACAGCCTCATTGGCGCTTACAAGTGTTTGTTAAATAACCCGGGCGGCCCAGTGGCTGACGCACGGTCATTAAGCCCGGGAGTATTGAGCAGAGCTCTCATTGCCTTTATCAGCAGCAGATGTGTTTATGTTGTGTCCCTGAGCTCAGCCTGAGCCGCTGTCGCCAGAGGCTGCGGGGACTTGTGATAATGACTCTTCAGCGCCCTGACACTGACCCGCTGATCTCAGATAAGGCCTTTCCCCCTAAATAACCACAAACCAAAGACAAATCCAGCTCCTTGTTGGCTCATAGTCCGACCTTCTGATTTTTTTGAAGCGTTATTTATTTTTGGGGCAAACATTTTTCCCGTAGACTTTCATCAGGCTCCTTTGTCCTTCTGGAGGGTCTTTGCAGAGGTCACTCAGCCGCGCTGCACCATCAGGCTCAGCACTGGCTTTTTACTAAAGTTATTTAAAGAGGTTTTGAATTGACCCCTACATCCCTGGAAAGCGCTGCTCTTCTAAATGTTTGCCTCCTGAACCATCAGCTCCTTCAGCTCTTAATACAACAGGATCTGCCACAATTCCCACATCTTTTACAAATTAATAAGCCATTTGGAAGCCCCGGCACATCCATCTTGCCCCGCATCCCAGTGATGTGCACTGAACCCTCCGCACATGCGCACTGGTGTGAGAGAGCCGTGGCACCAGCAGGCGGCTCTCGGCTCCTGACGCGCAGTGCCGGGTGGTTGTCAAGGCGCAGTGGCCGCAGTCTGTGACTTCCCGTCAGCGCGGGTGGACAGTGACAGCTCTGCTCTGCTCTGCTCGGTTCGGTCCTAGTCGCGCTTTTTCACCTGCGTTTGGGATTTTTGTATTTGAAAGGAGAAGCTGAGGACTCTTCGCGGTGTTTTCCTTGTAAGTTATTTGATATTTGACTCTGCAGCTTTGCTTTTCTCTGATTTCACTGCGCCTGTAATTGTGGAAGTTCGCGTTTCAGCGCAGGCTACTGTTTCAAAACTACCTGCGCTCGGTTTGTGAGAAATATATCGCTCTGGGCGGTACAGAAATGACTTTATATCTGTGTTCCGCTGCTGTTCATGTTTATTGGTTTGAGCGAGAAGCTTCACACGTGAAGAAACGCTCCGCGTCACCGTGTTTTGACTCGGTTTTTACGAAACACGTTTTTGCACATTTAAACGATCCTTTGCGCACTGACTCGTTGTGTCTGTTTACGAAAGGGGAACCAGGCAGAGGCTGCACTGCAGTTCATCTTTACAGCAGGTGCCTGCGTGTTGTGCACTTCCGCACTCTTCCTTTACATATACACAACTTTTATGGAGACAATTGTCTCTTGGCCACATGAGTTGGGCCATGTCGCCTTTTTACGCATGGACCTTGGCGCATTTCTGAACTTCTGAACTTCTGAACCTCATAACGCTGTTGAAACGAATAATGTCCCTGTAGGTGGTATTTCCTCACTTCCTGACGTGGTTTTCTTTTCTTTCACTTAGAGACTTTGCAGACTTTCTCATTTAGGCTGTTTGCCCTCTTTATTTTATATTACTCTGAAAAACAAACCTCTATTTGCGTGATCGTTCTCATATGTATAAAGTGCAGTATTTATTAAACATTATTGTTCATGTTGTCGTGGCTTGTTGACATGTCTCAGAGAGAAATGCTGCACTGTGAGCTCCTCTCCAGTCCTGTTGGACCTGCCAGCTCACATACCAGCCTCCTGCTCTTCACCTCACGCCTTATTTCTCGGTCTTTTATATGATATGACATAATTCACCTATGGCCACGCCCCCTCCATAACGCCACACAGACAGTGTAGTTCTGACCGTTAGCTCTTATCTCTGTGCTGGAACATGTTGCTGCTGCATTGTTTGCTATGGTCCAGTGGTTTTGGTCTGTGGCTCAGCTCGTTTCACTTGGTAATCACTTGGCTGTGTCTGGTGGTCTCAGCTTGACTGGTGGAGTGTGGCCATGTGGTTATTTTGGTGTTGCTCCACCCTGCTCCACCCATGAGCACGACACCCAATCGCACCTGTTATGTTTGAACAAAAAAATCGTGTGATATTCTTCAACCTCAGAGACTGTTGCCGTATAGAGTGTGTCTGTGGGGCTTCAGGCTATGGTTTTCTAACCTTTTGGTCAGGTTTGACAGTGAGCTCTTCCTCAGCTGTGAGATAAGCTCAAGTGAAGGAGCTACTGTTGGGAAACAGGGCTGTTATTGTGAGCAGGACGCAGCCAGTTTTTACATTCTCCCTTTTTATCAACGTGCAGAACTGTGCTGTCATTTCCTCTTTCATTTTGTCTCACGCACGTCTTCAGTCTTTCTCTTATCAGATTCTATGTGGTTTTACACATTTCACAAACTATGTTCTGCTACTGACAGTGCACAAGGTTCTTTTACTAATACGGTTCCATATCGCAGACAAATGTTCTCGTCTCTTCTGACATTCTGTGTGCAGGTGAAACCAGATCATTGGTGCCACAGGAACACAACATGCTGACAGTGTTGTCTGGTGCAGACCATGATTACATTTCCCATTTCAGCTTTTTCATGTTCAGTGAAAAACATGAGCGTCCTATCATGTGCATCCTCACAACCCTCGCTGGCGACTTCCTGCTCTTGTCATGTGCTTTTGTTCCAAACTGTGAGACTCCTGCTCTGGGTCTCTGGGTCAGACTCGACCAGATTTCTAGCACCATGACACATTTAGTCTGATGAGCAAATGTACTGCTAATCCAATTGGCTGGGGCAGTAGTAAAAGCTTTTCTAATTGGCCTGTGTGGCAGCTGGCTGCCTTGGCTCCTGTAAGCACAGTGGAGAGTTTGGGGGTCCCAGAGGTGCAGTGGTGCAGCACTGAACAAAGGGAGAAGGGAGAAAGCTTCTGCTTTGAATATCATTCCACACAGCGTCATAAAAACAGCCATCTGCACCTTCCTCATGCTCTCTCTAGCTGACCACGGGCTGGTCTCTGATTATTTCTGTTGGCCACACACACAGACATGCAAATATAGCACACACACACCACACACACCAGCTCTCCATCTGCAGCCACATGCAAGCTCTCATCATGTCAACATGTTTTAGGAAACATCTTCAACTGGAGCAGAAACAAAAGCTGTAAGAGGAACATGGCCCCTCCTCTTCCTTCATGTGTGTTTCTGTGTTTGTCACATAGAAGGAAGAGCAGGAAAAAGTGTGGTGCTCAGAGGCGCTGCAGCCTGCTTCCTCTCACCTCACTGAGGAATCCAGGAATAGCTCCCAGTCACAGAGACGAGACATATGAGCGAGACAGAGACACACCAAAGGACAGACCAGGGGACGACAGAGACACAGAGACATGACGGACAGGGACTATATTATTGTGCCATATAAGGCTCCCCATGTTCAGACCAGACTGAATCCTTCTCAGTGTAACACAAACACTGAACCTGCAGTGACCTGCTGAGGCTGCGCTGGTCCACTCACTGTTAAGTTGAACTTTGCCTCTGTGCAGTCAGACTATAGAGCTTACATAGAGCCAGTTGTTACCAAACAACACTATTTGCATTGTTTGCCTGAGTTTTGCCTCTGTAGTTTATGCAAAAACACTGGGTTACTTTTCACGCAGTATAAGGACAAAATAAATTCCTCCTCATAATGAAGCGCTATTGTGTGTCAGCATAGTTTAAAAGGTCACTGCTTATGTATAATTCATTTATTACAAAATTAATGTGGTGTGCTTTGTTGATGACAGTTCCTTTCAGTTTACATTCCTTTATTCATTTAGACCAACCCAATCTGCTTTGCAAATATTGACAAGTCTTACTGCAAGATAAAATATCCCACATTTTTGTATCGATCTGAGGCTGCAGAACAATCCATCTTCATGAAGTAAAGATAGTTTTCTAATGATAATAACAGAATCCATATTATTGGTTTTAAGCTTGAGTTGCGTCGCCTTCCTCCTACATTTCACCTGAGCACTTGGCCTGCTGCTGTGCTCGTGTCAATCATGTGTGTGATGGATGTGTACATGTAATTTGATGTGTGGTGTTAAAAGGTGCAGTCACCCAGTCCTGTGTGCCAGATCTGTTACCGCAGCTGTTATTTTTAACAGCTATATCTGTAACAAAAGTCAGGGCTTTGGTCTTCAGATTCAGTCAATTTATGACCCCTCACGCAGGGACATCATCAAACACATAAATTATGCAAAATATTTGATCATAAGGATTGCATCTAGTCTAATATTTTCATTTCACCCTGTTTTAGCCTTCTGCTGTTTAGCTGCATAAAAGTGAGGTGTGAAAAATACTGTGAGTGTTTTTATTCCCAATGTTTTTCTTGTGAAAATCAAATGGGTCAAGGACAAAGAGATGCATTCTGCTGTGGATTCAGATCACAGTACCTCAGTGGAAGGAGCATTCAAACTTCAACACAGGCTTTTGAATGTGAGACCAGGTCTGGTCACTAAGAGGTTTACCACTGCCAAAGAAGTAATGCCTCGTTCAGGTCCCTGAGTGCTTAGATTTACCATCTGTATTCTGAAATATTATGTAATGCTGTATTTTACAAGGCTGCGCTAAACCTTTATTGCCTATAGTATAGATTGGGTAAAAGAGGAGCTTAATAGTTTGACAGTGAAATATGTAGATCCCATCTGCTCGGTCACTTCAGCTCTGCAGCTCTCCGGGTGTCATCACCGGCATCAACACAGAACATTTAAGATCCCGTTTACTTGTTCTCCTCCTCAGACCAAACATAAGACCAGCAGCTTACTCAAGCCTGATTATTTTATGTTCCTAAACTTCTATCTTTAGCGCGGCTGCGAGCGTCTCGTGCTCCTGTTACCGATGCGTGGTCGCGCTAACGTCGCCCGTCCCGAGTTAAAAGTCCAAACACACACGGTGCCCTCCACTGCCCTCCCCTCCCCCACGGCCCAGCTCTGCTTACTGTGTCAAAAAGAGCTTAGATCAGGGAAACTGTAGCTCGGCTGCTCCTGACTTCCTGGAAGAGATTGTGATTTATTTAAAACACACAGCGTGTCGTGGCACCGCAACATATTTACAGGTGCCAGGCAGTTTTACAATAAATAAATGCATAAGTTAATGAAAAATGTTGAGTGATGCATCGACCCTATTTCCTGCAGGTGTCACAGGATTAACATTTCAACTCAGTTTCAGTACAAGGAGCAATACTTGATACTGATTTTGATATCACAGAGGTAATTACAAAATATTTTAACACAAACGTAAAACACAAACGTAAAAACATATCAAGATCATACTTAAACATTTCAGAAAAAAGTCCTGCGCTATAATTTTATTTGATTTCTTCAGGAAGTCTTTCAATATTTCAGTAGTTTTAGTAGTTTTTGTGCAACCTTACTGTTATAAGGTTGCACAGGTTACTGGTATGGCAAGGTGCCTAATTGAACTGTAGTTGGTGTTTTTTTTTTTTTGGATCCTCTTTGCTAACGGGTTGATTTTGAGTCTTAGTTCTTTTACGGTCTCAGTGTGACCATAGTTTCTGATAAGGAGACGTTCACCTTGTGTCACATGAGCATAAGAAAAGCTGATGATGCCAAATGAAAGCCGGGGATCTCCACGTGGTTGATCAAGATTCAATATTTAAAAAACTGCTTAGGCACAGGATTGCTAATACGCTGATGCAACGGGCACCAATTTGCAAATTGCCAAGCCTATATGATATAATATGGCGAGAGCATGTGGCAGCAGTATATTGTGCCGCTGGTGATTGGCCGTCCAGTACCAGAAGATTAATTGGTGCTTTCATGTTAAGCCGTGGCGTATCACCCTGTAATTGGTAATGGAGATTATCAGGGAGATGCGCATGTGTGTGTAAGTGTAAGTGTGTGTAAGTGTGTGTGTGTGTGTGTGTGTGCGTGGTGGGCTGGCTGAGATTTCTTGATCTGATTACTGCGTTTATCTAATAAAGTAGGATTTATAGGATTCCACTTTCGATGCTCCGGCACATGCTGACACACACACATTAGAGCACAAACAGGAGAGCTGCTTGGATAACATATACATATACATACACATACACATGCACATGCACATGCACATGCACATGCACATGCACATGCACATGCACATGCACATGCACATACACATACACATAGTGCGTTTTTACATTGTGTTGTGTTGTGATGCATGGTTGGTGCAATGGCTCTTCACTTTTTAATGCAAGTTTTTAATGTAAATGCACATACTTTGCAATGTTTTATTCACACATGTTTTAGTAAACTTTTATTATTAGTCTGTCTCCAAAACTCAAAATGCTATGGAAAGGCAAGTTTATTTATGTAGTTTATTTATTGCACAGTGCAATTCAAATCTGTCCCATGTTGGATTGGAAAGTCCAGGGCTGAAATGATCCAAATCTTTCTAGTGAAGGTGCATGGAGCATGGTGCATTTTTATACATAATGGATTACTTCTTTTTGTTTTTGGTTTTTTTTTGGCATAAATGTTTGTATGTATGCATGAAATCGTACTGGGTCATTGCATAATCAGCTTAAGAACTGCAACACAAAATGCAATAGTAAACATCACGTAAATATCAGTTTGACTTGACATGTTTCCTTCTGTGGACAAATATTACGAAACTTTTCACTGAAATCATGATCGACGTCCCCAGTTATTGAAACCTCCAGTAAATTGCATCAGTCCATCACGAAAAACATAATGCCGAGTCTGTTTAAATGCTCTTTCTTGAATCTAGGTAGAATAATATTGGTTTACTGGCATTAAATTGTTCTTAATAAAGGTTGAAATATCACTCAAAGGATTCTCCAAAAGTGACATTTCTATTCTATTTGTTTGTAATATTTTGTCCATAGTAGATTTCAGTATTAAGGAATAATTAAGGAATTGCCTCAATACTGATTCCGATACAATAGTCATAAAAAACCCTCTTTATGAGAGAATGAAATGTGATTTTTCAACTTTTAGGTCCTTTCTTTTATGTTATGTGCCCTTATATCTTTGTAATCCCTCAGTCATCCAGGTTTGTTCCATCGTGATACAAATGTGGACTTACACTAGTTTGCGTATCTGATTTTCAATACATTTAACAATCCCAGTCCACAGTACTTCATTTTAGCCTTTAGCTACTTTAATGTGGTAACGTGAGAATGCATTTTTCCCGTCTAATGCTGTTCTGCTCTCCTTTGCTAACAATTACTCTGGATTCAATTAAAAGCTGCCAATTTTGCCATTTCAAGTTTCTTCAAGCCTGGATGGTCCTAATCATCATTTTCCCCTCGTAATTCTCTTTTTTGTCTCCAGACTTTGTTGTAGAAGACATTTAAACAGCGCCTGGAGGAAGAGCTACCATAATGTGCTGAGCTGGGGGACATGGGCACTAGTTCAGCTTGTAGAATTAACCCAAAGGGACGGCGATTACGTACAGGCACAAGTCGGGGTTTCAATCAAAATCCACGTCTGCTCTATTCTTCCAAATCTCTCTTGTGTGCGCTGTTTAATACAACTGTAATCCCACTGACATGAACTACACAGCCAATCCTGGGCATAAATAATTCATACATGATAATGCAATATAAATGGAATTAAGCCAATGTTTCATCAAGTTAGTGTGTTGTTTGCACTTTTCACTGTTGTCGTCTTTGTAACGTGCTGAGGAGAGGATTTTATTTCAAAAAGTATATGTGCATTTTAAAAGTGCACGGAAGGTACAACTTTGAAATCTGATTTGTTATTGGACGTCACATATGCAAACGTGTGTGGCTATAATTCGACTGCTGCTGCTGAGAGAAACATACATGCAAGATAAAATCACATTTTGGTTGGTTTGCGCTGTGGAATGTTTCATATTCTGTGTTCAGAACAAAAGACTCCTGGGAGGTTTTTGTCACACAGGCTACTGCAGTACTCTTAATCAAAAAGCAATATGTAGGGCCCTATTATACACAGCGGAGGTACTTGGTAAGAGCATAACAAATGCCTAAAAAAACGTACTAAATCATTTAATAACCAGAGGTGAGTAGAGTTTAATTGCAAATACGTAAGGGTAACATTGCTTAAAATAAAATAATAATTCTCAAGTAGTGGAACAAGAAATGACTTAAAATAAAAATAATATGGAAGACTAAATGTACGGGACTGTTTGGACGTAACATCTGATCATAACTGGCAGGACAAATAATTTAAATAATGCAAAAGACAAATTAAATCATGTCTGAATGAGCGGCGGTGGATATTCTGAGGCTGGGTGATTAATCCAGTTCGTTCGATGAATTCAAATTGCATAATCATAAAATCAAGATTATTGTTAAACATGTTAACTCCTGACTTTAATACTTGCAAAACAGGGTTATTGTGCAATTCAACAATTCAAAAATAATTCTAATGTAAACGATTAAGCAATAATGTTGAAATCATGAACATACTAACATAAAGATTTTGTCATTTAAAGACAATGGGAAGAGAAACCAAAACTGGTATCCACGTACGCACCACTGTAACTAACCAACCAAGACACGTACTCTGCCATGACTGGACTGTGCAATACTTGGACTGTGCAATTATGAGAACTGTGCAATAATGGGGGACTGTGCAAATGGGAACTGTGTGCAATTCAACAATTCAAAAATAATTCTAATGTAAACGATTAAGCAATAATGTTGAAATCATGAACATACTAACATAAAGATTTTGTCATTTAAAGACAATGGGAAGAGAAACCAAAACTGGTATCCAAATGCCCACCACTGTAACTAACCAACCAAGACACGTACTCTGCCATGACTGGACTGTGCAATACTTGGACTGTGCAATTATGAGAACTGTGCAATAATGGGGGACTGTGCGATAATCGGAACTGTGCAATAATGGGGGACTGTGCAATAATGGGAATTGTGCAACTGTGTAATGAGTGGAGTGAAGTGTGCAATACTTTATAGTTTGGCCCCCTGTGACCCCAGCCCTTTGGGACAGCGGATGGAAATTAGCCTCAGGCATTTTCCTTCTTCGTTCTACGTTCTTCGTTCCTCGGCGCTCCCTCCATCCAGCGGCCTCTCGTATCGTGTCATAATCTTCATAGCATAAGCTCACTTGGCAGCGCACATTAGAGCATGACAGAGCGGGTTAGCACACCTCCTGTTTGCCGCTCAGCCAGTGGAACCAGCGCGGCACCGCTGCTCCGGCCGAGTGTATGCGAGCGCACAGGGACGTGACGGGAAGAGGCTTGATATGTCGCCGGAGGCCATCGTTGTTATCGGTAAATTTCAAATTGAATCTAATAAAAGGCAGCCAGTGTAGCGCCGCTAAACAGGCTTGATACGATTCCCTCCTCGAGTTTAGAGTTTGAATAAGCCATAAGTGATAACAATAGCAGGACGTGAACTTTAATCTGTGCTCGTCTGTTTCCAATAGCGAGGCCGTGAATGCAATATAAAAGAGTGTGGCAAAACATTGTGACAAGTGGTGGGCATAGACGTGTGTAATATCTATTTAACGGCTATAATAGTGCAGAAATGGGCCAGCCTTGGTCCCAACCCTGCATCACCTCCAGTCCATTCTCTGCACTGTTCCTTTTTTAGACTATTTTACACTGAACACTGGAGATTGTGACAAGATGAGGCTGCAGAAACAAATGGATATTAGTGTCCCTGAACACAACATTGTCATTAATTCAAAATGGAAAAAGCACAAAATCTGATTTGGTTTGGTTTTTGGTGAAGAATTTGCATAATATTTTTGAATCAAGGGGTCTTCAGTTAACAGGATTTTTCATTTCAATAGATAATTAGTTGTGTTGTGGACTTGACTGGCTTCCAAAATTATTAGTCACCAAGTCACTGAGCGAACTCGGCCCTTCCCGAAATCGCCGTTTTATGATCGATAATGTTGATAACGGGTATGAGTTTTATTTAATCATTAACAGTTGCCGTGTGTTCCTTAGTTTTACATTCTGTTTATCACAAAGCTATGTCAGATTGGTGTAACATTATATTAGGGTTGGACAAAATCACAATTTTGTTTGTCATTTTTACCTATCAAGATATTTTTTGTCTTATTTAAAACATTCTTCCTATGAATATGAACCCTGCTCCGAACCGCACGCTTTTACTGACACTCGCTCAGTTTAAAAAGACCAAAGCAGCTCATCGATGATTACAAATGACTGAATTTCTGTTAAATTTCTATTCAAATTCCATTCATCGCTCAGCTCTATAATCTACTAGTTTGCCTCATTCAGCAGCCTGATAGTAATGCATGATTATTTTCTTCACCTTTAGCATTAGCGCATCCTTCTCTAAGTCGTGTCACATCAGGTGCATTGTAGCCTATATACGGCGTAGGCGTTTGGTAAATATTTGATGGATTTGCAGTGCTTGTACTTTGTTGTTCTTGCTCACTTTTCTCTCCGCTCCAGTGTCATAAAATATTCCGCACAGGCTGCTGACCTTAATCCATATATATCCAACCTTCAGAAAGTTGCAAAGGGGTTTTTGCCTGTGGTGCTGTGTACTGCTTCATGCTTCAGTTTGTGTTGAGAGGCACGTTATTGTAAAGCTACTGTACCTAACAAGAAGATGCTGGTTTGATTCCCGCTCTGACAAAGACCAGAGTGGTTTATGCTTGCCCCCATCTGTAGCATGTGTGGGTGAAATGATGTGGGTCACAACTGAAAACACTGAAAATGACTATTTGTTATATCAAAAGTGAAGCAGGATTTAGCCTTTCTAATGTTTTTAAAAGTCACTGTAGCTTAAATTATTAATAATTGTGAAACAAACTCATTTTTTTAGTAACTGCAATCATGATTAACAGGTATTAATTTTACAAGCTTATTATTATAAGTCCAGTGACATTATACTGGTAATTGGAGCTTGGTAGTCAGATTCTTTGTATTATTATGTGCTTGAGCAAAACACTTTTATTCACCTTGCCTCCAGCTGCAGCACTGATGTGTGGATGACTTAAATGAAACGAGGTTGCTGGATGAAGGTTTTTCGCAAAGCTCATGTTTAAAAAGACTTCCTGCCTCGGGTGAAATAATGTGCTATTTTGCCTATAAACTACATTTTACCTCATGATCAGACCTTGGATTTCGCAGTAATCTTTTGTACACAGTTTACAGCGATCAACCGAAACCACATGAAAAGAAAAACAAGCGATCGCTGTTGTGTCTGGGAGGAAGGCCGTAAAACACCGGGGAACATTGTGAACATGGAGTGTGAGAATGGGCATCTAAACAACATGTTTTTACCACCAGCGCAGTTCCAGGAGCCGACTGCATCCGGAAAGTCGTCCTGAGAGACTCGCTCTTCGGCCGAGCTCGTGTCTCAGGGCTTAACTCGAACAGACTGACCCAAACCAACCATACGAGGTGCCGAGCCGCGTGCTCATAGAAGAAGACATTTCCGTTTAGCATCTGCATGATGTAGTAATCCATCCACCGTGCCTGTGTCTGTTTGCTACTGCTTCAGCATTTTGTGAACACTCCATAAATAACTTAGAGCCTGTTGTGAAGATAGAAGGAAAGCACAGAAGAATTTTTCACTGGCTGAAGGCTGGAGCAGTGGAGGGCTTTTCATAGACCAACATTATTTATACCAGTGAGTATGTTGACACAGGTAGAATAATCACTTGTTTCACTGTGGAAAACTGCTCCTTGTGCTTCATATTTTGCTAGTTAAAATAAACGAGTCGTCTTTGCAAAGCTAAACACCTGCAAATGACTCCACGTAGTTTTTAAATTGCGTTGTGGCCAGACAATACCCAGTGTTTTGTGATCCAATAAATGGCATCTCATGTGGGAGAGATCATGAAATTACTGAAAGATGCATGGGCCATGTTTAAAACCTCGTTATAACATTATTCCCTTATCAGAAACATCATTTTTGCACGATTCTCCATCACTAATAGCACTGTAACCGTTGTATTTTGATTATCATTTTTCATTTTTTCATTTTCTGGACTCTAAAACGCATAATTATATATAAACTTTATTAATCAAAATGCCAAAAAAGAAAGAATAAACACATTTTGATTACTAATACTACATTTTATCTGTAAATATTAACTATTTAGAAACCTTCAGTCACCATATTCATAATTTATTTAGTTCATAATGTATTTAAAAGGACTAGTCGATAGTTGCAGCCCTAAATAAACACACACTGAATACATAATAAAGATTAAGGCACAAATATAGAATCATTTACATGTTCTTATACATGATATATTCTAATCTGGTGTTCTCCTTGGATTATGTAAAATACCCACACATTCATGTTCATATGCAAAACTCTCCAAGGAAACAAAAGTCATGGATCAAGTATTGGCTCCATGTAGCTGGAACTCTCCTCACTGCTAAATGTTGTCTCCTTATTGTCCCTGAAACATGGACTTAAACCTACGTGAGTCTTTGTTTTGAGCCGCTGTAGGTGTTGCTAATTGCTGTGGATGTAAACCTGTTATTAGACGTGCAGGGGTTGGAATGAAAGGAGACAGATCCATCTATAGCAGTGGCTGTGGTGTGTGGGCGGGCCTCGCTCTCTCATATTCTAATTGATGGAAAGTGTGATGCAAAATTACACAGATTTATCACAGATCGGCACCCTCTCATAATTAGATATCATTATGTAATATTGCATGTTATCATAATCTAATAGCAAGTCTTTTTCTGCCTCAGGCCAAAACTGCAAATAGATTTCAGTAACCACCCCCCCCCCCTCCTTTCAACTCAAATATCACTTGTGGGGAAAGA